>MEHQ01002765.1:48220-84978 GCA_008828725.1 Saccharina japonica
CCCTCCCCCCCCCTCCCGGACTAAGGCCATGCATGGAAATTAGGAAAGCCCCCCCCTACCGTTTACCGTGGCCTCGGTCGTCTCGATATGTACCACAGGTATACAACAGTACCGGCCCACTCGAAAGAAAGTGAAACCCACAAGAAAGTCAGCCTGGAGAAATGAAACAAATGATAAACCTCTGAGCCTAAGTTAGTGTGCCTTTTAAGCTTTAAACAAAATGCCCCCTTCCTGCGGCTGGCCTGAACCCAAGGCACCATGAATTCGTTGTGCACTACTCGTACTACTAGAGAGAACACGGTTTCTCGTGGACCAAAATACGACGGGATAATGAAGCAGAAAGGGCTGGGTGGTATAGGGACACGGTACATGCACCGTCTTATTTGATAATAGATTTCGCATTACACACCCATCCATGCTTTGAGCAGTAGTCGTGCTTGTGCTGCTGCAGGTGCAATGGAATTTATATAGGTTTTTTACATATTTGGTGGATCCGAACGGGTTTACAGTTGAATTTTGGTGGACATCGAAACGAGGATAATGACTAGCGGCCCTCCTCGCGTGAACAAGCCACCGAGCGTTTGTATGTCCATCATGGCTGAATTCGACGCCGCTACTCGACGAGGGGCGTAAAGGAGTAAAGCCTTCGTGCGATTAAAAAATGTATTGCACACGAACCCTTTGTGGAGAGGGGGGAGAAGAGCCTCTGCCGTGTGACCCCGAACCTGCCTGTGGTGTTCTTTCTGTCTATATGTCAGAGGGCGAGAGAAAATAAGAGCGAGCATAATGTTTAAACAAAAAGGGGTGGCAACAGGTAGAACATACTTGTACGAAGTATAGTACGAGTATGTACATATATATATCATATATACGTACCTACGTTGTATGTATACAATTATCCGTACGGGCCTGGTGTAGGAGTGTATGTACACAGTTCGGGACACTTAATGACAGGTAGCACATAGCAGGGAACCCACTGAGAAATAGGAGACTTGATCCAGGCTGAATTTCTTATTCGGCAATATCACTATAATTGGTGCATTATACCCAAACTGAAAGTATACGTAGTATCGACTCTCTAATTTGGATATTTTCGGGTAAATATCAGCCTGTCTATCGTAATATTAGTGATTGATGTTTTCTTATTGTTAAAAGTTTGGTATCCTGTACTAATGTATACTGCACCTACCTGGTATGTTGGATTAATCCGAGAATGTTGTCCAGGCTGTCGTAATGGTATGGGCTAGGAAGGCCGGTAATGGGCTTCTTACTGAAGAATGGGTGCGTTCTACGCTAACCTCGAAATAACGACCCCCGGCCTTCTTATCTATATGTTCTNGTAGAGATATCAATTTTTGGCTGAATTTATTTCTGAATGATCGAGCTCCTTAACCCAAAATGTTCAGACTTTGATCAGTATTTCGTTGCAACATTGTTCCTTGTTTGCTTCGGCCATGAGATTTTCAATCGGATGTCCCTTTTACTTTCCTCCCTTAATGCTCAGTTTGGGGCGAGGTGTAGAGCTCTTTAAGTAACCGCCCTTAGAAGGCAAAAACATGGCGCACCTCTATCGTAGCATGCGTCGGCCGGTACTGTAGTTCGTGTACAGGTAAAAACATCCTGTTGGATTGCGGCAATGTTGAACGCTAGTTTTCAAAGAAAACGATTGGACCGCGCCGCTTGATGATGCCGCCGCAACAATGATAAGTTTTATTGGGCATTATTACGTGATGGGTGGTATATACCCGACCGTCCGTAAGTACGTAAATATATAATGAAAAACATGGGGAAGGGGCTCGAGATCTGCTCGAGATCTACTGGATATCTCATTTCTATAAACGACGTACCAGGTATAATATACCTAACCCTAACCCTATACCAGGTATAATATACCTGGTATACAAAACAGAGTATTCCAGAACCGCTACGACGTATGTATGCTATATATGCATCGAGAGGCGTATAAATTACCTAGAGTACTACCACCTGCCCCGGCCCTTTCAAGGGAAAGTGTCGCACAATAATGTCAGCCCGATAGTTCCGGGGAAAGACGGAAGGGGGAATCTGTTAGGTTACTACGTAATCAACTATTAATAAGACACATACAGGATAAAATACAATTGATGAGCGTATTATACCCTGGACCGATTCATAATGTTTCTATGCTACGTACGTATGTACGTATATACGTACATTAGTCTCGCTCATGAGAGGGCACAGGCGCGGCACGGAACGTTTGCTGTGAGCGGCTTCCCCGAGTGCACAGAGATATATCTTCACACGGCGAGTGAAGTATGTTGTCGTATATATCGTGTGTGCCTCGAAGGTGAAAACATGGAAACAAACATACATATAAATTGTTTACTTGATCCATACTAATTCGAGGCATTACATATCATACTGTCTTGAACTATTGATAGTATATGGATCAAGTAAACATGTTGTATGTTTGTTTGCTCAACGTCTTGAACTAGTATGGTTCGAGTAAACATTTTGTTGTTTGTTTGCAATCCTGCAGTACAAGACACTTACTATTAACCCATTCAGAACTGAAACAAAATCCCACACTAATTCCAAGTAATTTGTCCCCAAATTCGCGGGACCAGTTCTCAAGGGGTCAAGAAACTGGAAGCTGGCCCCGGCCGGATTTATCTTTTGAGAGAGGGTGCTCTATGCACCGTTAATAGTTTCAAGATATTGACACTACTACTCGTGATATTAATAATATGTTATTTCATGTTTTGCCCCCCCTAAATATCAGCCTGACCATATTATCACCCCGCTTCTTATTAGGTACCTGGTACTACAGTATGTGCTCTATTAATAATAATACCAATAACCTTGAATTCTACTCGTCCTCATGTACTCAGGCTGATCGTAACGTCTAACGCACATGCCTGGTATGTACACGTACAACATTCACCTGCTTATTTTTATCCCCCTACTCTTTTAGACTTAGACGAACGCCGCCAAAAAATAGAAACGAGATTTTACTTGCAACATCTCCGCTGAATACGGCAGTACACACGTACATCTACTCAGTCGTATAACAATGCCTCTCTACGTACAGCTGCATGTAGTCAAAACAGTACACCCTGCCGGGTAGAGAACAGTATTACAGGACACCTCAAAGGAAACAGGAACGCTGTGACCCAGGCTGGATTTCTTATTCCAGAGAGATTGCCTTCCACACAAATTTCAACATAAGAACGACTCTCGAATTGCAATTTTTAGTTTAATTTTTAGCCCGTGGCTTTCTTTATCAGACTGATTCTTATTTTGGTGTCATGTACTGCTGTATATATCGATCTCCCCACCTTGAGTGTGATGTGCGAGTGCTGGACCAAAACCGAGCGGCTGCTGAAGTCTCCGTTGATCACGGCATCTTCTCCGCCCTCGATGGTGATCGGGTTCCCCTCCTCCCCGTCGGCCTTCGTGACCAGGGCGCGGTCGTATCTGCCGTCGGCAAGGCTAACGGTGTCACCGGGCCTGGCCAGCGCCATGGCCTCGCCCAGATCGTAAGACCCGGACTCGGAGCCAGAACCTCTGTCTGAGTGGACCTTGTAGGTAACCGCTTGCGCCTGGTGGCCCAGGAGGATCGTGAATAGCATGATCGCCATGAAGACGAGCCTGGAGTTGCTGGTGTTGGTGGTCTTCGTCTTGCAAGTGGATAGCGTTGTTCGTCGGTGGTGGGTGGCCATCGTCATGATGGATGACACTTACTAACTGCTGCTGCTGTTGTTCGACCCCTTGGTTGCTGAAAAAAAGGTTTGAAAAACCAACATAAGCAGCAGTACGCAACCCAGGTTCTCCGTTTTGTTTTGCTGGAGAGAGGTGTGGTGATCAGCACTCTCTGGAGAAAAGACGGCGAGAAGACCGAGAGGGGGAAGAAGCCGACCACACCCTGCTGCCGCCGCTGCTGTTGTTGTTGTCGCTGCTGCTATCTACTATACTACCGGTAAACGGTAGTTCTCGCCGATGGCTGCCCCTGCTATGGGTTACTCCTGTTGTTTGTAGTGGTGGTCGAGTGCTCTGTTGGCGTTGGTATCCTGTAAAATTGGCACGTGGATGCAGAGGTGTGTGTGTAGGCTATAGTATATGACCCCTACGATGAATACGCTCCCGCCAATATATCACGTACGGCCCCGTCGTCTGTGGCTGGAAGGGGGTGGGGGGTGGTGGTGCTTTGTGACCTCGTGTGGCGGTGTTGGTGTCAGCAGTATTGGAATGGTGTCTGTGCGGTAGTGGTGAATAAAATACACGATATCACACACATGATACTGTAATAATACCAGAGCAGTATATTTATATGATGTATATTGCTGTATGTATGCCGCCATGATTCATGTATGTATTGTATATATATATACAATTAAAATCGGTACATACCAGAGTACAATAACGAGAACGTTATGCAACGAATAAATGAAAACTGGAACTGTAAGGGCATGATGACGCCTTGTATTTTATGTACCACTATGTCCCTAACCCTAAAAATGAGTTTTTTTTTGTATATTGAGATGTAATTCAAAACGTTCTTATATTCACGGACACAGTTGTAGGTTAATAGGTGCTGCTCACGAGCGAGCACACAAACACACAACAAAGTCGGGGTAGCGCAGTAGCAGGAGTATTATACAATGCGAAAAGTTGCATCATGATAAAAAAACCCGAACAATATTTTGTGTGCGAGATCTGGCCGGAGATATACTTATTAATAGTATACTTATTATATATATATCGTAATGTGTTTACAGTAAAATATATTGTATGTAGCGATAATCGTCTAATAGTTACGGTAAACATTGCAGAACAACACCTCATCGTGAATCGGAATCGACGACCATCGAGAGTCGTTCACCAGGTACAATACTCTCGGTGCGAAGTGCGAAGTCGGCTTTACCGTATTTCAAGAAGATCGAAAAATCGAAACATTTTACAGTAGTACTCCAAGTTGACATTACAGAATATATATGTATACCCGGTATCATTTTCATTATTATTTTCCCCACAATGTAATCTCATTTGATCTAGTTTACAAGTATACAGCAGAACATTACAGACTTTAGACATGGCTACATATATCCTGCACCGTTGGGCACGTGCACCAAACTCTATACTGTACTACACAACGCCAAGCTTTGTGTGAATCCAGACCGACTATTGATACTGCCCTTCGAGACATTATCTATACGTAACCGAGGCGCACCAGGTACATTTTTTTTTTTTTTTTTTGGACTCGTATAATGAACACATTACCATTATTGCTCCATTGTTAGACATCTGACAACGTGCAACTCTKTTTTCAAGCAAACCATTCACACATATAGATACTCACTGCGTAATGACATCCTGATTGCCTGAATGCTTGAGCCGACCAGCTTAACCCAACAATAATACAACAGTCCCCCTGGTTATCAATAATACTATTAATAATGCCTTTATTGACTCCTCACCGACGTTTCACTAAATGTATAATAATATCAATTCTGAAAGGGTGACATGTACCTGTGCCTGTGCCTCTCAAAAAAAAAAAAAAAGTGATGAATTCATCCGAATTATTTTCCCCTTAATGGGGAAAGATCGATATAATACACCCCATAGTCTACATACCTAGATTAGGATACTTCGCAGCGACCGGCCTACACACTCATTAATCACGTGCGACATAATTTTCGTATCATGTTAGATTATTTATATTATTTGCCTTCCGACAATGTGCAGGGCAATATTCATTCAGAGTGAAAAGACTGACCCAATTCGTCGAATACCACCAATCTCCTCCAACCAATTCTCCTCCCCTCCGTGTACGCAATAGAATACGCACTACCGCCGTTCACCCAAATATTGTACCTGCTACATATCTATGTTTCCCTTCTTCATCCAATGATCGACACAMCTCATACCTGAACATGTTTCGTGACGACCGGCCGACAAAATCCCAAAGCAATAAATCCTCCCACTCATTCCCCCCCCCACTGCAGGAATGTTAGATTATACAGTACCGGCCCGCTCATAAGAAACACAAAATCGGGCTTAGTTAGGCTGACTTTCTTATTTTAGAAAGGGGTGTATCCCACACTAACTTCAGTATAATAGATGTCGAATTTCTTGTTTCCCCCGTTATGTTTAGGCTGAGTTTCTTGTGGGGCACTTTCTTATGAGAGGGCCGGTAGTGTACGATAGATTATTTATTAGTAGTTGTCATCTGTCTGGTTGAATTTTCAAAAGTACAGAACGCCTMCTCGTACAATATATAGTAAGAAGACGAGAAGAAAGGCAGCCTGTGATACTTAAAAGGGTAGAGATATCAATTTTTGGCTGAATTTATTTCTGAATGATCGAGCTCCTTAACCCAAAATGTTCAGACTTTGATCAGTATTTCGTTGCAACATTGTTCCTTGTTTGCTTCGGCCATGAGATTTTCAATCGGATGTCCCTTTTACTTTCCTCCCTTAATGCTCAGTTTGGGGCGAGGTGTAGAGCTCTTTAAGTAACCGCCCTTAGAAGGCAAAAACATGGCGCACCTCTATCGTAGCATGCGTCGGCCGGTACTGTAGTTCGTGTACAGGTAAACACATCCTGTTGGATTGGGGCAATGTTGAACGCTAGTTTTCAAAGAAAACGATTGGACCGCGCCGCTTGATGATGCCGCCGCAACAATGACAAGTTTTATTGGGCATTATTACGTGATGGGTGGTATTTACCCGACCGTCCGTAAGTACGTAAATATGTAATGAAAAACATGGGGAAGGGGCTCGAGATCTACTGGATATCTCATTTCTATAAACGACGTACCAGGTATAATATACCTAACCCTAACCCTATACCAGGTATAATATACCTGGTATACAAAACAGAGTATTCCAGAACCGCTACGACGTATGTATGCTATATATGCATCGAGAGGCGTATAAATTACCTAGAGTACTACCACCTGCCCCGGCCCTTTCAAGGGAAAGTGTCGCACAATAATGTCAGCCCGATAGTTCCGGGGAAAGACGGAAGGGGGAATCTGTTAGGTTACTACGTAATCAACTATTAATAAGACACATACAGGATAAAATACAATTGATGAGCGTATTATACCCTGGACCGATTCATAATGTTTCTATGCTACGTACGTATGTACGTATATACGTACATTAGTCTCGCTCATGAGAGGGCACAGGCGCGGCACGGAACGTTTGCTGTGAGCGGCTTCCCCGAGTGCACAGAGATATATCTTCACACGGCGAGTGAAGTATGTTGTCGTATATATCGTGTGTGCCTCGAAGGTGAAAACATGGAAACAAACATACATATAAATTGTTTACTTGATCCATACTAATTCGAGGCATTACATATCATACTGTCTTGAACTATTGATAGTATATGGATCAAGTAAACATGTTGTATGTTTGTTTGCTCAACGTCTTGAACTAGTATGGTTCGAGTAAACATTTTGTTGTTTGTTTGCAATCCTGCAGTACAAGACACTTACTATTAACCCATTCAGAACTGAAACAAAATCCCACACTAATTCCAAGTAATTTGTCCCCAAATTCGCGGGACCAGTTCTCAAGGGGTCAAGAAACTGGAAGCTGGCCCCGGCCGGATTTATCTTTTGAGAGAGGGTGCTCTATGCACCGTTAATAGTTTCAAGATATTGACACTACTACTCGTGATATTAATAATATGTTATTTCATGTTTTGCCCCCCCTAAATATCAGCCTGACCATATTATCACCCCGCTTCTTATTAGGTACCTGGTACTACAGTATGTGCTCTATTAATAATAATACCAATAACCTTGAATTCTACTCGTCCTCATGTACTCAGGCTGATCGTAACGTCTAACGCACATGCCTGGTATGTACACGTACAACATTCACCTGCTTATTTTTATCCCCCTACTCTTTTAGACTTAGACGAACGCCGCCAAAAAATAGAAACGAGATTTTACTTGCAACATCTCCGCTGAATACGGCAGTACACACGTACATCTACTCAGTCGTATAACAATGCCTCTCTACGTACAGCTGCATGTAGTCAAAACAGTACACCCTGCCGGGTAGAGAACAGTATTACAGGACACCTCAAAGGAAACAGGAACGCTGTGACCCAGGCTGGATTTCTTATTCCAGAGAGATTGCCTTCCACACAAATTTCAACATAAGAACGACTCTCGAATTGCAATTTTTAGTTTAATTTTTAGCCCGTGGCTTTCTTTATCAGACTGATTCTTATTTTGGTGTCATGTACTGCTGTATATATCGATCTCCCCACCTTGAGTGTGATGTGCGAGTGCTGGACCAAAACCGAGCGGCTGCTGAAGTCTCCGTTGATCACAGCATCCTCTCCGCCCTCGATGGTGATCGGGTTCCCCTCCTCCCCGTCGGCCTTCGTGACCAGGGCGCGGTCGTATCTGCCGTCGGCAAGGCTAACGGTGTCACCGGGCCTGGCCAGCGCCATGGCCTCGCCCAGATCGTAAGACCCGGACTCGGAGCCAGAACCTCTGTCTGAGTGGACCTTGTAGGTAACCGCTTGCGCCTGGTGGCCCAGGAGGATCGTGAATAGCATGATCGCCATGAAGACGAGCCTGGAGTTGCTGGTGTTGGTGGTCTTCGTCTTGCAAGTGGATAGCGTTGTTCGTCGGTGGTGGGTGGCCATCGTCATGATGGATGACACTTACTAACTGCTGCTGCTGTTGTTCGACCCCTTGGTTGCTGAAAAAAAGGTTTGAAAAACCAACATAAGCAGCAGTACGCAACCCAGGTTCTCCGTTTTGTTTTGCTGGAGAGAGGTGTGGTGATCAGCACTCTCTGGAGAAAAGACGGCGAGAAGACCGAGAGGGGGAAGAAGCCGACCACACCCTGCTGCCGCCGCTGCTGTTGTTGTTGTCGCTGCTGCTATCTACTATACTACCGGTAAACGGTAGTTCTCGCCGATGGCTGCCCCTGCTATGGGTTACTCCTGTTGTTTGTAGTGGTGGTCGAGTGCTCTGTTGGCGTTGGTATCCTGTAAAATTGGCACGTGGATGCAGAGGTGTGTGTGTAGGCTATAGTATATGACCCCTACGATGAATACGCTCCCGCCAATATATCACGTACGGCCCCGTCGTCTGTGGCTGGAAGGGGGTGGGGGGTGGTGGTGCTTTGTGACCTCGTGTGGCGGTGTTGGTGTCAGCAGTATTGGAATGGTGTCTGTGCGGTAGTGGTGAATAAAATACACGATATCACACACATGATACTGTAATAATACCAGAGCAGTATATTTATATGATGTATATTGCTGTATGTATGCCGCCATGATTCATGTATGTATTGTATATATATATACAATTAAAATCGGTACATACCAGAGTACAATAACGAGAACGTTATGCAACGAATAAATGAAAACTGGAACTGTAAGGGCATGATGACGCCTTGTATTTTATGTACCACTATGTCCCTAACCCTAAAAATGAGTTTTTTTTTGTATATTGAGATGTAATTCAAAACGTTCTTATATTCACGGACACAGTTGTAGGTTAATAGGTGCTGCTCACGAGCGAGCACACAAACACACAACAAAGTCGGGGTAGCGCAGTAGCAGGAGTATTATACAATGCGAAAAGTTGCATCATGATAAAACCCGAACAATATTTTGTGTGCGAGATCTGGCCGGAGATATACTTATTAATAGTATACTTATTATATATATATCGTAATGTGTTTACAGTAAAATATATTGTATGTAGCGATAATCGTCTAATAGTTACGGTAAACATTGCAGAACAACACCTCATCGTGAATCGGAATCGACGACCATCGAGAGTCGTTCACCAGGTACAATACTCTCGGTGCGAAGTGCGAAGTCGGCTTTACCGTATTTCAAGAAGATCGAAAAATCGAAACATTTTACAGTAGTACTCCAAGTTGACATTACAGAATATATATTTATATCATTTTCATTATTATTTTCCCCACAATGTAATCTCATTTGATCTAGTTTACAAGTATACAGCAGAACATTACAGACTTTAGACATGGCTACATATATCCTGCACCGTTGGGCACGTGCACCAAACTCTATACTGTACTACACAACGCCAAGCTTTGTGTGAATCCAGACCGACTATTGATACTGCCCTTCGAGACATTATCTATACGTAACCGAGGCGCACCAGGTACATTTTTTTTTTTTTTTTTTGGACTCGTATAATGAACACATTACCATTATTGCTCCATTGTTAGACATCTGACAACGTGCAACTCTKTTTTCAAGCAAACCATTCACACATATAGATACTCACTGCGTAATGACATCCTGATTGCCTGAATGCTTGAGCCGACCAGCTTAACCCAACAATAATACAACAGTCCCCCTGGTTATCAATAATACTATTAATAATGCCTTTATTGACTCCTCACCGACGTTTCACTAAATGTATAATAATATCAATTCTGAAAGGGTGACATGTACCTGTGCCTGTGCCTCTCAAAAAAAAAAAAAAAGTGATGAATTCATCCGAATTATTTTCCCCTTAATGGGGAAAGATCGATATAATACACCCCATAGTCTACATACCTAGATTAGGATACTTCGCAGCGACCGGCCTACACACTCATTAATCACGTGCGACATAATTTTCGTATCATGTTAGATTATTTATATTATTTGCCTTCCGACAATGTGCAGGGCAATATTCATTCAGAGTGAAAAGACTGACCCAATTCGTCGAATACCACCAATCTCCTCCAACCAATTCTCCTCCCCTCCGTGTACGCAATAGAATACGCACTACCGCCGTTCACCCAAATATTGTACCTGCTACATATCTATGTTTCCCTTCTTCATCCAATGATCGACACAMCTCATACCTGAACATGTTTCGTGACGACCGGCCGACAAAATCCCAAAGCAATAAATCCTCCCACTCATCCCCCCCCCACTGCAGGAATGTTAGATTATACAGTACCGGCCCGCTCATAAGAAACACAAAATCGGGCTTAGTTAGGCTGACTTTCTTATTTTAGAAAGGGGTGTATCCCACACTAACTTCAGTATAATAGATGTCGAATTTCTTGTTTCCCCCGTTATGTTTAGGCTGAGTTTCTTGTGGGGCACTTTCTTATGAGAGGGCCGGTAGTGTACGATAGATTATTTATTAGTAGTTGTCATCTGTCTGGTTGAATTTTCAAAAGTACAGAACGCCTACTCGTACAATATATAGTAAGAAGACGAGAAGAAAGGCAGCCTGTGATACTTAAAAGGCCTAGTCGTAACTCAGATCCGGGGTCACAAAGTAGGCTCCTCTCCCTCCTCCCCCACTACGGTTCTTGCTTTGCATTTTTATCGCGAGAAGATTTCAGCACTTTCTTCCCTCGTCAACTCTCGTCGAATTTTGCTTACCCACGCTATAATATGCGCTCTCGACTGTCGGTGTCATTTGAGAATAAAAACCCCCATGGGGAGAATCGAACCCTCGACAACCGGCCCAAAAGGCTTCGTGGCTACCAGTTAGACCACCGGGGCGACCAGCATATGAGGTGTGTCGATCATTGGATGAAGAAGGGAAACATAGATATGTAGCAGGTACAATATTTGGGTGAACGGCGGTAGTGCGTATTCTATTGCGTACACGGAGGGGAGGAGAATTGGTTGGAGGAGATTGGTGGTATTCGACGAATTGGGTCAGTCTTTTCACTCTGAATGAATATTGCCCTGCACATTGTCGGAAGGCAAATAATATAAATAATCTAACATGATACGAAAATTATGTCGTACGTGATTAATGAGTGTGTAGGCCGGTCGCTGCGAAGTATCCTAATCTAGGTATATAGACTATGGGGTGTATTATGTCGATCTTTCCCCATTAAGGGGAAAATAATTCGGATGAATTCATCACTTTTTTTTTTTTTTTGAGAGGCACAGGCACAGGTACATGTCACCCTTTCAGAATTGATATTATTATACATTTAGTGAAACGTCGGTGAGGAGTCAATAAAGGCATTATTAATAGTATTATTGATAACCAGGGGGACTGTTGTATTATTGTTGGGTTAAGCTGGTCAAGCATTCAGGCAATCAGGATGTCATTACGCAGTGAGTATCTATATGTGTGAATGGTTTGCTTGAAAACAGAGTTGCACGTTGTCAGATGTCTAATAATGGAGCAATAATGGTAATGTATTCATTATACGAGTCCAAAAAAAAACAAAAAAACAATGTACCTGGTGCGCCTCGGTTACGTATAATAAGTATTGCTGACTGTATTGTGAGGGTATTACCTAAGATAATGTCTCGAAGGGCAGTATCAATAGTCGGTCTGGATTCACACAAAGCTTGGCGTTGTGTCGTACAGTATAGAGTTTGGTGCACGTGCCCAACGGTGCAGGATATATGTAGCCATGTCTAAAGTCTGTAATGTTCTGCTGTATACTTGTAAAATAGATCAAATGAGCTTACATTGTGGGAAAAATAATAATGAAAATGATATAAATATATATTCTGTAATGTCAACTTGGAGTACTACTGTAAAATGTTTCGATTTTTCGATCTTCTTGAAATACGGTAAAGCCGACTTCGCACTTCGCACCGAGAGTATTGTACCTGGTGAACGACTCTCGATGGTCGTCGATTCCGATTCACAATGAGGTGTTGTTCTGCAATGTTTACCGTAACTATTAGACGATTATCGCTACATACAATATATTTTACTGTAAACACATTACGATATATATATAATAAGTATACTATTAATAAGTATATCTCCGGCCAGATCTCGCACACAAAATATTGTTCGGGTTTTTTTATCATGATGCAACTTTTCGCATTGTAATATACTCCTGCTACTGCGCTACCCCGACTTTGTTGTGTGTTTGTGTGCTCGCTCGTGAGCAGCACCTATTAACCTACAACTGTGTCCGTGAATATAAGAACGTTTTGAATTACATCTCAATATACAAAAAAAAACTCATTTTTAGGGTTAGGGACACATAAAATACAAGGCGTCATCATGCCCTTACAGTTCCAGTTTTCATTTATTCGTTGCATAACGTTCTCGTTATTGTACTCTGGTATGTACCGATTTTAATTGTATATATATACATACAATACATACATGAATCATGGCGGCATACATACAGCAATATACATCATATAAATATACTGCTCTGGTATTATTACAGTATCATGTGTGTGATATCGTGTATTTTATTCACCACTACCGCACAGACACCATTCCAATACTGCTGACACCAACACCGCCACACGAGGTCACAAAGCACCACCACCCCCCACCCCCTTCCAGCCACAGACGACGGGGCCGTACGTGATATATTGGCGGGAGCGTATTCATCGTAGGGGTCATATACTATAGCCTACACACACACCTCTGCATCCACGTGCCAATTTTACAGGATACCAACGCCAACAGAGCACTCGACCACCACTACAAACAACAGGAGTAACCCATAGCAGGGGCAGCCATCGGCGAGAACTACCGTTTACCGGTAGTATAGTAGATAGCAGCAGCGACAACAACAACAGCAGCGGCGGCAGCAGGGTGTGGTCGGCTTCTTCCCCCTCTCGGTCTTCTCGCCGTCTTTTCTCCCAGAACTCTGATCACCACACCTCTCTCCAGCAAAAAAAAAAACGGACCGCGGTTGGTTGCTGTTTGTTGGGTTGGTCAAGCAACCAAGGGGGCATACGAGTACAACACAACAGCAGCAGCAGTTAGTAAGTGTCATCCATCATGACGATGGCCACCCACCACCGACGAACAACGCTATCCACTTGCAAGACGAAGACCACCAACACCAGCAACTCCAGGCTCGTCTTCATGGCGATCATGCTATTCACGATCCTCCTGGGCCACCAGGCGCAAGCGGTTACCTACAAGGTCCACTCAGACAGAGGTTCTAGCTCCGAGTCCGGGTCGTACGATCTGGGCGAGGCCATGGCGCTGGCCAGGCCCGGTGACACCGTTAGCCTTGCCGACGGCAGATACGACCGCGCGCTGGTCACCAAGGCCGACGGGGAGGAGGGAAATCCGATCACCATCGAGGGCGGAGAGGATGCTGTGATCAACGGAGACTTCAGCAGCCGCTCGGTTTTGGTCCAGCACTCGCACATCACACTCAAGGTGGGGAGATCGATATATACAGCAGTACATGACACCAAAATAAGAAACAGTCTGATAAAGAAAGCCACGGGCTAAAATTTAAACTAAAAATTGCAATTCGAGAGTCGTTCTTATGTTGAAATTTGTGTGGAAGGCAATCTCTCTGGAATAAGAAATCCAGCCTGGGTCACAGCGTTCCTGTTTCCTTTGAGGTGTCCTGTAATACTGTTCTCTACCCGGCAGGGTGTACTGTTTTGACTACATGCAGCTGTACGTAGAGAGGCATTGTTATACGACTGAGTAGATGTACGTGTGTACTGCCGTATTCAGCGGAGCTGTTGCAAGTAAAATCTCGTTTCTATTTTTTGGCGGCGTTCGTCTAAGTCTAAAAGAGTAGGGGGATAAAAATAAGCAGGTGAATGTTGTACGTGTACATACCAGGCATGTGCGTTAGACGTTACGATCAGCCTGAGTACATGAGGACGAGTAGAATTCAAGGTTATTGGTATTATTATTAATAGAGCACATACTGTAGTACCAGGTACCTAATAAGAAGCGGGGTGATAATATGGTCAGGCTGATATTTAGGGGGGGCAAAACATGAAATAACATATTATTAATATCACGAGTAGTAGTGTCAATATCTTGAAACTATTAACGGTGCATAGAGCACCCTCTCTCAAAAGATAAATCCGGCCGGGGCCAGCTTTCCAGTTTCTTGACCCCTTGAGAACTGGTCCCGCGAATTTGGCGACAAACTACTTGGAATTAGTGTGGGATTTTTTTTCAGTTCTGAATGGGTTAATAGTAAGTGTCTTGTACTGCAGGATTGCAAACGAACAACAAAATGTTTACTCGAACCATACTAGTTCAAGACGTTGAGCAAACAAACATACAACATGTTTACTTGATCCATATACTATCAATAGTTCAAGACAGTATGATATGTAATGCCTCGAATTAGTATGGATCAAGTAAACAATTTATATGTATGTTTGTTTCCATGTTTTCACCTTCGAGGCACACACGATATATACGACAACATACTTCACTCGCCGTGTGAAGATATATCTCTGTGCACTCGGGGAAGCCGCTCACAGCAAACGTTCCGTGCCGCGCCTGTGCCCTCTCATGAGCGAGACTGATGTACGTATATACGTACGTAGCATAGAAACATTATGAATCGGTCCAGGGTATAATACGCTCATCAATTGTATGTTATCCTGTATTTGTCTTATTAATAGTTGATTACGTAGTAACCTAACAGATTCCCCCTTCCGTCTTTCCCCGGAACTATCGGGCTGACATTATTGTGCGACACTTTCCCTTGAAAGGGCCGGGGCAGGTGGTAGTACTCTAGGTAATTTATACGCCTCTCGATGCATATGTAGCATACATACGTCGTAGCGGTTCTGGAATACTCTGTTTTGTATACCAGGTATATTATACCTGGTATAGGGTTAGGGTTAGGTATATTATACCTGGTACGTCGTTTATAGAAATGAGATATCCAGTAGATCTCGAGCAGATCTCGAGCCCCTTCCCCATGTTTTTCATTATATATTTACGTACTTACGGACGGTCGGGTATATACCACCCATCACGTAATAATGCCCAATAAAACTTGTCATTGTTGCGGCGGCATCATCAAGCGGCGCGGTCCAATCGTTTTCTTTGAAAACTAGCGTTCAACATTGCCCCAATCCAACAGGATGTTTTTACCTGTACACGAACTACAGTACCGGCCGACGCATGCTACGATAGAGGTGCGCCATGTTTTTGCCTTCTAAGGGCGGTTACTTAAAGAGCTCTACACCTCGCCCCAAACTGAGCATTAAGGGAGGAAAGTAAAAGGGACATCCGATTGAAAATATCATGGCCGAAGCAAACAAGGAACAATGTTGCAACGAAATACTGATCAAAGTCTGAACATTTTGGGTTAAGGAGCTCGATCATTCAGAAATAAATTCAGCCAAAAATTGATATCTCTACCGTAGCACGCGTCGGCCCTCTTACAATAAACCTGAAATCGGACTCAGTCTGACTTTCTTATTCTGGGCGCGCGCGAAAGCGCACTTTCGTATGCTGCGCTATCTTATCGTGGTCCCCGACATACTGTACAATAAACGATGGCTCGGGCCCAGGCCGGCCACAGGAAGGGGTCACTTTCCTTATAAAAGCTTAATATGCACTGACTAGGCTGAGGGCTTTCTTAAAAATAAATATCAGGCTGACTTTCTTGTGAGTTCCTTTCTTATAAGCGTGCCGGTACAGTATGTTAACAGGTATACTCGTATATCTTTGTGCTCTGTTAAATTTATCAAATAAATCATGACAGTAGAGCGCCTCCTCCGTACCTGAACGATCTGAAATTTCCTAAAAAACAGAAAATACTAGGGGTAAAAACGATCCTATAAGAACGGCCCTGATATTTCGATGGCAACGACAGGTAGGTACAGCAGTATACTGTATATAACTGGTGGTGAACCGCGTACACGCCTGTGCGGTAATTAATTGGGGCTACCCAGCAGAACAGTACTGCTAGTCTGTTTCCTGGGGGGTGTTTGTCTTGTACTGGTCGCCGAGCGAATGACAACATGTATGCATGTATACACTACCGGCCCACTCATAAGAAAGTGCCCCAGAAGAAACTCAGCCTAAACATTACGGGGGTACGTGTTTCGTTCGCGAAATATATTTACTTAAGTACTGTAATGACAATCAAAATGAACAAAACCTAAACAAAACAAATGTTACACAAATACATGGTTGGCCCAAGACACTCCACCATGTTTATAATTCCGAATTACTTTTAGTACAGCACATACGTACATATGTATCATATGTGAATAAATTGTATATTTAATGATTATGATTATGATGTATAACAAAAAGCCAGCATGATATACAATATGCCCTCGGTGATGGTGGTGGCGGTGGCAGTGGCGGTAGAAGTAACGATGACGCGATGGAGTTGGCGTTTATATTGGTGGTGGTGGTTGTGTTAGTTGATGTGGTGCGTGTTGTTGTGGTACGCGCTGTAGTGGTACGTGTTGTAGTGGGGCTGTGTGTTGTCGTTGATGACGCAGAGTCCCGGCGCGCAAGCCCGTAACCCCAACCCAACGCATATATATATATTATATAATATGTTATATTTCCCCTGACCAATATATCATACATACACGAGGAAGGCGGCCACTCCGTCCACCATTATTGCTTATGCTCTCACAACATGTCAACAGCAAAAGGCCCTCAAGTTTTTCGACCGTGTTTTCCCCTACGATACGTACGACATTGTATTAAGTATAAGAGTTACATACACAGTAGTAGATGGAACCACAACGCCAAAATCATGTATGTGTCTGTCATGTCAAGTACCCGGTTCCGAACCAAACTCGCGCATCTATGTGTCTGTAACGGTACCGAAATGGTGAGTTTGAGAATATAATAGGCAAATACCCCGACAAACTAACAGAGTTCCTATTTTTCGGACCGTTTTTGGATTTACAGATTGTAAAAAAAGGATTCGTATAACTCGTCCTACCACACGTTTCATGCATCATGTATGTGTTTCGTTCGATAAAATAAACTGCTCGTATACATTTACTAGTCAGGGTGGTTTTTGTGTGTCGTGTTGATCATCATCAGTATTATTATACTAGTAGTGTTGCGGGGGACAATTCGACGAGTTGGTCAGCTTTTTGTTTCTGAATGAGTAATGCCCTGCACATTGTCGGAAGGCAAGTAATATAAAAATGTTTTTTTCACCGGCAAGAGAGAGTGTGGAAATAAACTTCATAAATTCGTGTGGTGTATTGTTTCGTCAGTGCCTAGTACTTTTTTCTACGATTTTACTCAAGGTGGCTTGTATCCGGCCGTCGTACTGCTATTATTATAATAGCACACATTGTCGTTAAAACGGCGCATTTTATATGGGCGTTAACACCATATCAGCAGATGATAGTACCGTTGTTCCGTTGACTCTGGTAGTAGAGTCCAGGTTGGAGCCGTGGGCCATATTACGTTACTCGCTATCAAATAAGGAGGGGGGGGGGTGGTTATAAGTATGAATAGTATATTCAGTGGCCAATCTAGACACGTTACTTTGTGGGCCAGTGGGTAGACTAGTGCTAAAGACCCAACAACGTTCAATATAGGTGAGATTGGCGAAACACGGAACGGGGAGTAAGTACATAGGCAGCTGTTTTTACTTGACATGAGAAAAATCGGCGGAGGGGGTGGTTATAAGTATGAATAGTATATTCAGTGGCCAATCTAGACACGTTACTTTGTGGGCCAGTGGGTAGACTAGTGCTAAAGACCCAACAACGTTCAATATAGGTGAGATTGGCGAAACACGGAACGGGGAGTAAGTATATAGGCAGCTGTTTTTACTTGACATGAGAAAAATCGGCGGAGGGGGTGGTTATAAGTATGAATAGTATATTCAGTGGCCAATCTAGACACGTTACTTTGTGGGCCAGTGGGTAGACTAGTGCTAAAGACCCAACAACGTTCAATATAGGTGAGATTGGCGAAACACGGAACGGGGAGTAAGTATATAGGCAGCTGTTTTTACTTGACATGAGAAAAATCGGCGGAGGGGGTGGTTATAAGTATGAATAGTATATTCAGTGGCCAATCTAGACACGTTACTTTGTGGGCCAGTGGGTAGACTAGTGCTAAAGACCCAACAACGTTCAATATAGGTGAGATTGGCGAAACACGGAACGGGGAGTAAGTACATAGGCAGCTGTTTTTACTTGACATGAGAAAAATCGGCCAATAAAGAAAAATAATTATGTCGAAATATGAAGTATCTGCCGTTGGTCCGGAGTACTATTATTCTACTGCTGTGTGTCTGTGTATATGTATACAGCTACGTAGCATCAGCGCCTTACGCAACAGACTTCGAAGAGTTGGTGTAACAGTGAAGTAGCATCCGATCGCGATTCCGAAAAAAAAAAAAAAACATTCGTTGATCCTTTCCTTTGTTCGCTGCGTAGTGTTTCACAGTACGACGTACATACGTAGCTGAAAATATTTAGACAGACCTCAGGGGTAATCTCTCGTCCGTAGATACTCTCGCCCAGTGACCAACCACGACCGTCTTGTCTTTGGCATGACTAGACCAGTCAGTTGCTCCCACGCTTCATGTAAGGGCTAGAGGGCCCATTTTACAGTAGTTGAAGGGCCGGGGGTCATGGGTTTAGGGCCGGCGCATGTGTTACAATCGCGTCTCGGTCGTCGAGTTTTAAAGTCAATCAAGTTTGCCCACGAAAAAAACGCTGCTGCGACATTGCGACGTATACTGGTGTACATTCTGTGGTGTTTATCCACAAATTCACAAGTAGTAAACGTGCAGCGGCAGCACTGTTCGTTGCAGCTCGGAAAGAGCCGAGGGACGTTGGACGTGTTTCCATCCGATATTCGGAAAACCGCGGTTGACCGCGATCCCCCGCCAGTCGTGTCACCCCTGGCACTAAAGAACAGTACACAGCAGTACACATCACACAGTAAAATTAAACACAGAGGGGAGTCATCTTCCCTTATTTATGGATTTCCAGGTATGCGTTTGAGATATTTTTTACGGTGTAGTCCTGGCTGCTCGGTGGTGCTACTTGTGTACCTGGTATGCTTCACAATCGAGCCAGATTGATTTAAGACTAAGTGCGCCACCAGTGCTTTGGATCTGACGTACCGCTCTTGGGTGAAAAACGCATCAAGGTTGTCGTTTTTTTCCCTTATCCCGTGTAGCAGGTGTCCTTCATGTTTGAATCCTATTTGTGTGCGCAAGCTGATTCGGTATACTTACCACCGCAACCACATATCAGCGGCAGCATCAACAGCAGCAGCACCAGAAAAAAACCCCAGGCGTGTTTACGGGGACATGCCTACATTGTTAAAAATGGCAGGCTGAGGGTTTGCAGAAACCCAAGGAAAAAGGCGGGAGTCCTTTACGAAGAACTTTGTGTACCGGACGCACCCATTATTGACAATAGATCAATCCACACTTCAACGACAGGTGTCTTGCCTCCCTCATACCATATCACTGTCTGTAGGTGTCCGGTACTATAAACATGTTGGCACCTGTTTGCTTTGTGGGCGCACGTACTCTATCGCACCCCCTACTCGATTATTGTTTAATGCCCCAACACTATTCACTCGTTGTATCGTCTTTAAGTGTGCACACAGATATACAAAAAGCCTTGTCTACCACAACACACCGAGATTACAGCAGCAGGGCCAGCCGCAGCAGCAGCAGCAGCAACAGCGGCAACAGCAGCAGCAGCAGAAAACATACGTACCACAGGCATATTGAAACGTTGTATTATTTCCTAGTTGGTTGTGTTTAAACCCTACCTTACCTTGCCGTACCCAACATTCATGTCGTGATGTATTGTTGCAGGGCTTCACCGTTGACGGAAAAGTGGGTTCCGCGGACAAGTCGGAGTCGTTCGTGTACAAGTGCATCTACGTGCAGGCCATGAAGAAGAACGCCGATGACCCGTTAGTGGGCTTCGTCATGGAGGGCCTCACCATAAAGAATTGCGGGTGAGGGTTTTCGTATATAGGCAGCACGGCGGTATTTGTGGGGGGTGCGGGATGGCTTTTTCTGACTGCTATTCTGGTGCATAGCAGCGTACGGGGAGGGCTTAATCATTGAGAACTGCGGACGAGCGGCGTCAATATAGTCAGCACAGCGGTATTCGTTGGGGGTGCAGGTTGGCGTCTTAGCTACGTTTGTTGTTTTGCCCTTCCTTCCCCCTGTTCCTTTGTAGTCGCGTCTCAGAGATCCGAAGTCACTTATAGCAATGCCGTCTTGCCCCGTCCCCGCTACTGCGGCAAGAGTCTTGAATTGTGGTATCCCGAAGCGGGTTAAGCCTCCCATCATACATCGTCGACTCGCGTCCAATTATTTGCTCTCTCCGGCCGTCTATCATGCACCCTAACG
This sequence comes from Saccharina japonica, assembly GCA_008828725.1. Classification (NCBI taxonomy): domain Eukaryota; class Phaeophyceae; order Laminariales; family Laminariaceae; genus Saccharina; species Saccharina japonica. Next base: position 69,268 of record MEHQ01002765.1, read on the forward strand.
TGCAACACTCCTCAGGGAACCTCTCCTTTCATGCATGGATTACTGAAACATCACACCCCAAAAACAAAACACACTACTATTTGCGATTGGAAAACTGTTTTCGTGCAGGGGGGAGTGCGTGCGGCTGAAGGATTACGTCAACGGTGCTCAGATCACGGGCAACACCATCAAGGACTGCGGGATCCAGGACTACCGGTTCAACTGGGGTTCCAAAAACGGGGAAGGGATCTACATCGGCACCTCTAGCAGACAGGTAAGAAGCAGAAATTGAACCACCCAACATCACGATCACCATCCAGCAGAAAATAATAGCTGTGTAGTTACTGTAGTTCAACCAACACGCGCGACCGCTACCAATGTAGCCTTACCAGGTGCCAGCCAAAGATGAACCCCCTCTCCCTGTGACTGCAAGGTACTACGTAAGATCTAACGTGTGGTTATCGCCCGAATGTCGGAGGTTTCTCTTTCGGGAGTAGAACATGGTTCTTCGTCTCGAAAGCGATGCGCGGTCAACTGTCAAATAAATGCCTGAGGCGGGCAACGAAAGGGTACTCCTCCTCCATATTGTCACTGGGTGTGGTTTAGTTTTCGTTGGTGATCTTCATCGGAAACTATGAAGGCACGTGCCGGGGGGACAAGAGAGCGAAACCTGTGGCGACCGTGTCCTTTCTACTGGGTCTCTAAGGGCATACACCCTACTACGATCTGCGTTGGATTGGTGATTGGTGATAAAAAATGCCAACATTTATCATCGATCCGTCCGAATGACAAATAGCTGCCCTGTTCCACCGTTTCCTTTTTGTGTAAACACGAGCACGACACGCACACAAACAAACCAGTAAAACAGACACATCGCCTTACCACGAGTGTTCGGTCATGTAGTTAAACTGTCCCTCACGTGTGTGTGTATATTTACAACGACCACAATGACAGTCAGCCAGGCTGTTAACCGAAACTTACAAAAAAATATATATATACAGTATATGTACACTTAAGTATATAGCAACCAAAGCGAACACATCCCCCCTTTCCCACGTGAAGTCATACATTTTGTTAAATCGCCCCCTCGAGCTGTGTGTACGTTCGTTTCTTTTTTGTTTCACAACAACCACACGCCCACAACGACGACCGACACAGACCAAACCCAAACAATTAACGACCACCAACACAACGACCAGCACAAACCAAACACGAACAAACAGTAACCACCACCAACACAACGACCAACACAAACCAAACCCGAACAAACAACGACCCCAAACAAACGCAGTGGAAAAACGGGAAGACCGGGTGCCATGGCAACGTTGTCAGAGGGAACAAGATTCAGACCAACGCCAACGAATGCGTGGACATCAAGGAGGGGTCGACCGGCAACATCGTGGATTCCAACATCTGTACGGCGCAGCTCGACGCCAACTCGGGGTGCTACAACTCCAGGGGGGATGACAACACCTTCTGGTGCGTACTCCACGTAAAAAACGCATACTTCGAAGTAACTATATATGGAGGTTTCGGTTTTTGCAAAAGGGTATTCATTGTCGTTCGGATATTGTTTGGGTTTAAGTTTTTGGTGTTTGCTGTTTGGGCTTAGATTTTGGAATGTGCTTTTGTATTTGTATTTTGGCTTCGCTTTTGCTTTGGATTTTGACTGTTTTTGGTTCAGGGTGTGGGTTTGGTATTGAGTGTGAATGCCGTCTTGGTTTTGGCTTAGGGCTTGATTTCCGTTTTGAGTTTTGGGTTTTATGGTTTTGGTTCCGGGCGTGATTTGGATTTGGTATTTGGTAAATAATGTGATGCTACGTACTGTACAGTAGACATGTTCTGGGGCACCCCTATCCCAGCATGCGCGGAGAAGCCCCGAATATATTTGCTGATGCACCCCTACCGTAGCCTGAGGCATTTGCCGACACTTCCTGCTGACGACACCCCCCCTCCCCCCTTTTTCCGCCTGCTGTTGGTTGCCACACGCTTGGTTTGGGCAGTTACAACATCGGCGAGAACTGCCTCGGCGCCGGCGTGCGGCTGGGGGGCGCAGATGTGGACGGCTTTCAGTACGGCCTGGGTAACAATGTGAGGCCCTCGCCAAGTTGGTGGCTTGTTTTTCTATTGTGTGCACAAGCCGTTGTGGCAAAGAAGCACACGTTGGTGTGAACCGTCATCGTAATGACTGTGACAACAATCTAAACCACAAAAACAACAACACCGACAATCAAAGGTACTGCATAGAAGACCGGTAGGCTTGGGGCCCGGCAGAGCGAATTTTAGTATCATCGTGTAGAGGTCTCGTGTGGGGAGCGTTCTGTCGCGGGGTCCACCCGCGATCCCCCCAAGTACATTTTTCGAAACACGTCGACCCCGAAACCAGCCTCCTAAACAGTACAAACTTAATCAATCAACCAAAAAAACACACACACAAACAAACAACAACCACCGCTGTACTCTTTTAACTCCAACAACCCGCCAACAGCACCCATGCCAACTCCAAAACCAACATCAACACCAACACCACCAAGCTCACAACTCCAACCACACCTTCAAACTAAACCAACTCAACCAGCTAAACCAACTAAACCAACCAAACCAACCAAACCAACTAAACCTACTGAAACTGTACTGAAACAGGTGTACGGCAACGACTTCAACAACGTGGGCTTCGGCGCAATTAAAGTGAACGCGATTGGCCAGGGAGACGTCTGCGGCAACACCTGCGAGGACGGCGATTGCGGGATTTACGGGTAAGACGGCAAATCGCCAACCCCCCATCCCCTAAGCCACCCACCCCCAGACAAAACGAACACAGTGTGCTGCGTCCCGGCAATGCAAGGATACGAGGGTCTATCGTGATACGACTACGGCCATGCACGACATGAGTACACCCCCCCCTCCCCTTTCCGCAGGTTGTGGCTAAAAACGTGTCTGACCGACGGGTTTTTTAAACTAGGAACTACTCAACCTCATCGGAATACCATTTATTTTATTTTTTGCCATTTAACCCCGTTTGGTACGGCAAGGAAACTCCCAAAGACAACGACAACTTCAGTGATATATATATATATACCGTCTACGAGCGCGGGAGGGCTCCAGACGTACAGGCAGGGATCACGTCGCGCCCGTTCCGTACGCCCGGGTCCTTGCATTGTAACTCGGGTACCGAATTGTATAATCTCCCAAAACCGCGCCGTGATCGTCGCTATACACCGTCACGTTTCATCGTCAATTTATACGCCTCTGAAGCCCGAACAGAGTTAACATGGCTTTGGAGCTACTGCAGTACTACGGACTCCATTACTGGTTAGACGAACGAGGGGACAGGACGGCCTCCCGTTCCGCACATTGTCGAAAGCCTACGACACAATGCTCTTTTTTTTGTTAATTTTAATTATAGTAGCTTCCACCTACAAAAGACACGATATATACCTCGTGCTGAATCGCGGCGCTCCGGAGACGGAAACCTTAGTAGGGTGCGCCCCCTATCGTACGTTGAATCAAAATGTTTACGCAGTGCTCCTTTGACTCAGAAGAACATAGGTTGTACCCCCTGCCATACTAGCCTGAGCGTTTCCCCCCCGCCCACACCCAATGCGGTGCGGAAAGTATCCCTCAGAGAGTTCCAACCAACCGCAATACATGACGCATGCTACGGTAAGGTTGCATATACTGTGTTGTTGGCCGTGGGTCCCCTACTCCCTTCAGGAGCTTCGTACGTGGCTCAACGAAAAATGGATTTGAAGGTTAAAATGAAACCTGAAGCCGGCGAGCAACCCCGTGTGGTCGGCTCGTAGGTATCTCACGAATATCATTGCAAAGTATGAATTTGTGTTCTACAACCACGTTTTGTGGCCAAGGAGCCCCGTTAATCAGATAAGTGTTGGCCTAAATGTGCTACTCGTACCTCTATCGCACCGTGCCTTATAAATGAATTTGTATATATTTAAGCGTATATATATGTTTAAATATATAGATATAGATACATATATAGATATATATATGTCGCATTCAAAGGTTTCACTGTCTGCACCCCTTTTCCTCTGCCGCCTTCCAAACTCTGGATTTCGTTTTATCTCCCAACGCTGTGGCCAAGGAACCCCGTTGGTCAGAAATGAATAACCCTATCGCACCACGCCGTGTATATATATAAGTATATATATATATATATATATATGTCACACTCAAAAGTTTCACTTTCTGTACCCCTTTTCCTGTGACGCGTTCCGATCTCTGGGTTTCCTTTTCTCTCCCAACGGTGCACAGTGAGCTCGGGTCAGGCACCATCAGCGAGACGTGGAACCAGGCCTGCAACAACCTCCACGACAGCGGGAGCTCCACGACCAGCGTCTCGGCAATCTTGACTCGGAACGTCAGCACCATATTCTCCCCCTATTCGTCTTCCTCCTCCTCCTCCTCCTCCTCCTCTTCCTCATCTTCCTCCTCCTCTTCCTCCGTTTTCACCACCTCCTCCTCCTCCTCGTCCAACTCTACCGCCAATTCGAACTCTACATCTACCTCGTCTGGAGCATCTTTCTCTGAGACTAGCTCGTCGTATTCCATGGCGAACGCATCCGCTTTGTCCTACGGCTCGTCGGTTTCGGCACCTTCTTCGTCGGTAGTAGACGATGAGGGCTCATCTCTGTCGCTACCGACGGCGAACGCCACTACCGACAGCAGCGGTGACGGTAGTGGTAGTAGGAGCGGGGAGGAAGAGGAGGGGGGCACTGGTGGAGACAGTGACAGCAGCGACAACGGCAGTGGCACGACGACGTCTTCAGCGGAACGTTCATCCACCGGCCAACAGCCTCAAGGCTCTTCTTCCGACTCCTCTACATCGTCTACTGCTCCGTCTACGTCTACTATTGTTGCTACCGCTGACGCTTCTGGTAGCTCCACCACTAGCATCGACCAATCTGAAGGGTCTGCCTCGTCCTCCTCCGCCGACTCCTCTAACCCTTCTTCTGCGTCTACCTACACCACTACCACCACCACCACCGAGAGCGGCCAGGACAGCGACGACTACGGGAACGACTATGGAGACGACTACTACAGCGACGACGACTATTCCGCCACAAAGATGGAAAACGACGATGATGATGTTGATGATGATGGAAACCGAGATGACAGTGACGACTATGGCAACGACTACGGAGATGACTTCGACTCGGACGACGATGACGGCAGTGCCGATCGAAGACTGCCGCCCCGAAGGTTGTTGAGGGGTGGAAAGTTCTGAGAATTTTCCTTTTCTACTTTGACAAAGCCGGCAACTTATTATAGAAGAGTTCCGAACGATTTTGAACACTACGACGGCAGTGCCTATCGAAGAATGCCGCATCGAAGTTTGAGGTTGTTGGGCGGAAAAGTCTGAGAATTTTCCTTTCGTTTTGGCAAAGCCGGCAAGTTATGATGCAAGAGTGCCGCGCCGGGGATCGGCGGGGGGTTGGAACATTATGAGAAATTTCCGTCGTTTAGACTTTATCAGTATCAGGTATACCTGTATTGCTAACAGGGCGGAGATCGTGAAAGGGTTGGCAAGCCTTAATATAGTCCCGCCCGTTTGGTCACGTGTGTATATGGTTCTTGGAAACCAACTTAGGCGCGTTTAGTGTACAAATACACCACTAACAATTGACGCACGGCGGACACAAAGTTTTGATTGCCGATATATTTACGTATGCATATTGTCGGTGTCGTTTAAGCCTTACCAGCTGAACTCGTTGTGGTGTACGTATGGAAGCAGTATGTTCGACACACGCTGCATCGGGGTAGGTAAACATTACAGTAGGAACGTTCTCGTAATTTTCTGCCTACCGGCTACAAAGGACGACGGCAAAAAGAGAATACTAGTCCTAGTGGGCGTTCAAGAACGTGTGTGTGGTAGCTCGAGCGGCTTCGGGGAGAAGATAGATGAGAAGGGTTGCCTGGTGCCCACAGAGGACGAGGCCTTCGCTAATTGATGGCATCGGTAGGAAAGACAACAAACGTGAAGGTTGGAGAAATTGTCGGCACGGGGCACGTCGGGGGTTAGGGCTTCACAAGATACGGATGGGGGGGGGGTGTCGTAAAATCACCATGATCGTTATACAAATGGACGCTAGTGAGAAGTTGCTGGCACGCAGCTCGTTCGGGGATAGGTTTGGCACGTCGGGGAAAAAGGTTTCCGCGATGTATAGAGGGTGCAAGGGTCGGGGCCAGTTGGTGGTGTCGTTCGTCGTCGACCGATATCGCAATATTGCATGATCGGGGACGAGAAGTTCTTGTGACAACAGCTAGACGACCTCGCCTTGTCGTCGTTGTCCCAGTCAACAGTATACGTAGAAGCTTTCATGCACTTCAAGCTAGCTGTTTCTCTTAAAAAATGTTTGCGGTTGGTTGTAAATGGTTATGGTCGTGTGTAATGCTCAGCTTTTTTTTCGTAAGTCGGTACGGTTGGCACTGGGAAAAACGCGCGCAGATACTCCCCTTCCTACTTTCGTGTAGTGTTCTTCAGTCAAGGTATAGGGGCCGTTGCCTGTAAACACGCTGGGGCAAGCGCCGGGCCGATACCGTACACTATGTAGCCTTGTCTGCGTGTGTTTCTTGTCTAGCTTCGAGATAGGCTCGACACCACGTGCCCGGACACACGTACGTGTGTCTTCATTCATTGTTGGGATCCCGTGGACCGGATGGTCCCGTGTATTCCTGTAGCAATACCCCCATTTCAAGGGAGTACAGACCAAACCCTCGCCAATGCGTTTCTCCTGTGACACGTACCAGTAATTCACATGGACGGGAGGGGGGGTACATTATCAGACAAAACAACATTCCGGGTGGTTGGGTGGGTGGGTGGGTGGGTCCGTGGGTGCTGAGTTCGAACGCAAATTTCGGGTAGTACTATAGATAGTTTTTGGCGCGCGGGGGGGCGGGAAGTGCACGTGTCATACTGCATTATATATGATGTTGCGTGTGGGAGGGGAAGAGGTGTGAGGTTCACCTTGTTTAGGGAGAGTTAGGGTATAGAGCGGGGGGGGGTCCAAACTTCGGCAGGCACTATCATGAAAGATATTATGTGATCCGCGATTTAATGCGTCACCCTAATAAATGGTAGGAAGGTCGAACGTCAAGGGGTGGCTTTGGTAGTGGTGATGCTATGAGGGTTGAGTTAGGCTAGGGAGGGGGGGAGGTGTTTCTTTAAAAAGTGGACGGCATCTCGCGATAACCGATATATACGTTTCCCTCGATTCCATGTCGTCCGACCGAGTAGTAGCAAGGTCAAAGTTTGCTTGTTGGTGTCTTGTGATGTTTCTGATGCTGTGAACATTTCTTCGAGTCGTCTCTCGGGCACCGCACGAGAACATTTCCCCTGCCCTAATCTGAACGAAGAAGGGGCACGATATCGGGGTCCATAGAAGGTGTACCTGTAGCATTTGGTCGGGAAACTCGATGCCATCCTGGCACTCCCACCCCGTTTTATTGTTTTGCTTTGTTTTCGCAACTACCGGAACAAGTTATTGCGTCCCTTGTTCCTTCTTGTGACCACGCGCTGGATTGTGGCATTGGCCTAAGGTGAGATCAACAACAAGAACAACACTTGATGTCGGTTTCCCTTTTTCTGTTGGCTTCAGGGGGGGGGGGGGGGGGTGTACTCATGTCGTGCACGGTCGTAGTCGTATGACTATAGACCCTCGCATCCCTACAATGCCGGGACGGAGCACGTTGGGGGGGTGATAGTTTACCCCCCTTCCCCCCCCCCCTCCGACTGGTTGTTGTGGGTTTGAAGGTTAAACGTGTGGAACCGTTACCGTAGCGGGATGGGTCATTTGTTTTTAGTTTTTATAGGGCGCGCTGAACTGACGGCTTGTACGTCTGACTGCATGTCCGAGCGGTGGTTCACAACATTTTTGTTGCACCCATCATTTGATATCGTCTAGTCCTGGTACGAAATAGTATACGTCTACCGTAGTTTCCACGTTTTGTGTGCGTTTCATCTTAGTACGGTCAGGGCGTTCGACATCGTTGTGCCTCGATGTTGGAACAATATACGTATCCTGTCCGTGTTTCGTATCTACCCACTCCGTCGGTACAGAGCAGATATATATCTACAGTATGCCGACAGCTCTACGAGGAGAAGGCTATAGGCTTGTTGATTTTGAGATTGGTTTTTGAGGTCGTTGTTTTTTTTTCTGTGTTGTGGCCTTGTTTTTATTTGATGCCGGTCGTGTTTAGGATGTTTTATTTTCGAAGTTCCATATTCGAGGTTTGTTTTTTTAGTGGTACGTGTGGTTTCAAGGTGGTTCACTTTTGTTTTATTTCTCACGTTTATTCTGGAGGTGTTTTTGCTGTTTGGGATTGTTTGTATTTGGAGGTTCGTGGGTGTCCAAGTTGTTGTTGTTCAGTCTGAAGTTCATTTTGATGTCAATCCGGTCGTGGTTATAATTAATTTGGTATGATATTTCATTTGTTTGTGATATTTCCCAGTTTAAGGTTCATTTTGAGGTTGTTCGTTTCCGTGGTTGTTCGTTGTGAGGCTTCATATATAGANCCCCCCGCCCGGATGCGCAGCACGAGCTTCGACGCTGATTACGCTCATAAACATACCTCGACATATGAAAGGAAAAAGCGGACACCAGCCACAGCAGTGTGTAAGCTTTGCCTAGTACTGTACCAGAAGAAGCAAACAGGCGTATTGCAAAAAATACTTCGCAATATTGGGTACCATAGCTCATTAGACTCGAGGGGGCCCCGCCAGTGGAAGCTGTCCGGCAAAATAAAAGGTGCAACCGAAGTGCCGAATTATAAGCACCTTTTGGATTGCAAATTGATACATAAACGGAGCTTATTTTTAGGGACATGAGAAAGCAGGCGCGAGGCAGGCCCGACGTGGCGACGGATAAGAGCGACACCATCAACCAAAAAACCAGCCACCTCAGCAGGGGGGTGCACACAGCCCATACGTACAACAGTGTTGTTTCGTGGTGGAAGCAAGGAAATCATGTACATGTAGTACACGATGAGGGGAAGAGCTGTGATAACTACATGGTCGCTGGACGGAACAGAGGTATAACACGGCTGGCTGAGACTGCAGCGCACCAGAGGAAAAACTGTGTATGACAGCATTAGAACAGCACCGGAAACATATATCGGAACAAGCCAATAAGACTTCCGGTAATAATTTATCTCTCCTCTGGTTTTCCCGTGTTGACGAAATTTCAAACCGCTATACCTGGTAGAAACACTTGAGGCGGATATTTTACGCGGGTATCTTGAGGCGGATATCTGAAGCGGCGAGTCTCAGTAAAAGGCGTTTCGTATATAGACCCAAATATGTGCTATCGCGCAATAGGTTTCGTCACTTGTCCCCACCATGTCGGGAACTGCGCGGCAGATACGCGGCAACTCGTACTACGGTACAGCTGTAAATCCTGAAACGGCTGTTTGGTTGATCGGGCCTGCCTTATTGTCGTAATTTTGGGTGCTATGATACGTTGGTCCAGTTTGTTTTTTCCGAGATCTATTAATAGCTGTCGATCTTGTAGCACTCAGGCCAGAACCACCCAAAAACATTAAACTCTCAACCTCGGGATTCCCCCCCCCCCCTGTGGTGGTGATTTTATAGCGTTCAAGACCGGTCTGGAGGCAAGCAATCAATCCCGCAAGCTATACTCGTACGTATATACAAGGGCTCCGCTTCGCGGGCGGCTGACGCCGCCCGCTATGCTCGCGCAAGGAAAGGGGCAAAATAGGCCCATGATGTAGTGCAAGCACCGACTTGAAAATGCCATACGTATATATGTACGTGCGTACGTCGCAAAACAAAGGCATGATGAGCGAGATGCCGCAATAAGGATGTTACGTGCCAGGGTAATATATAACATACCAGATGTGTATATATATCATACGGGTGTACGTTATTTTTGTCGACGGCCGGGGGTGTGTGTGTACTCATGTTGTGCACGGTCGTAGTCGTATGACTATAGACCCTCGCATCCCTACAATGCCGGGACGGAGCACGTTGGGGGGGTGATAGTTTACCCCCCTTCCCCCCCCCCCTCCGACTGGTTGTTGTGGGTTTGAAGGTTAAACGTGTGGAACCGTTTCCGTAGCGGGATGGGTCATTTGTTTTTAGTTTTTATAGGGCGCGCTGAACTGACGGCTTGTACGTCTGACTGCATGTCCGAGCGGTGGTTCACAACATTTTTGTTGCACCCATCATTTGATATCGTCTAGTCCTGGTACGAAATAGTATACGTCTACCGTAGTTTCCACGTTTTGTGTGCGTTTCATCTTAGTACGGTCAGGGCGTTCGACATCGTTGTGCCTCGATGTTGGAACAATATACGTATCCTGTCCGTGTTTCGTATCTACCCACTCCGTCGGTACAGAGCAGATATATATCTACAGTATGCCGACAGCTCTACGAGGAGAAGGCTATAGGCTTGTTGATTTTGAGATTGGTTTTTGAGGTCGTTGTTTTTTTTTCTGTGTTGTGGCCTTGTTTTTATTTGATGCCGGTCGTGTTTAGGATGTTTTATTTTCGAAGTTCCATATTCGAGGTTTGTTTTTTTAGTGGTACGTGTGGTTTCAAGGTGGTTCACTTTTGTTTTATTTCTCACGTTTATTCTGGAGGTGTTTTTGCTGTTTGGGATTGTTTGTATTTGGAGGTTCGTGGGTGTCCAAGTTGTTGTTGTTCAGTCTGAAGTTCATTTTGATGTCAATCCTGTCGTGGTTATAATTAATTTGGTATGATATTTCATTTGTTTGTGATATTTCCCAGTTTAAGGTTCATTTTGAGGTTGTTCGTTTCCGTGGTTGTTCGTTGTGAGGCTTCATATATAGAAATCCCGAGGTTGAGAGTTTAATGTTTTTGGGTGGTTCTGGCCTGAGTGCTACAAGATCGACAGCTATTAATAGATCTCGGAAAAAACAAACTGGACCAACGTATCATAGCACCCAAAATTACGACAATAAGGCAGGCCCGATCAACCAAACAGCCGTTTCAGGATTTACAGCTGTACCGTAGTACGAGTTGCCGCGTATCTGCCGCGCAGTTCCCGACATGGTGGGGACAAGTGACGAAACCTATTGCGCGATAGCACATATTTGGGTCTATATACGAAACGCCTTTTACTGAGACTCGCCGCTTCAGATATCCGCCTCAAGATACCCGCGTAAAATATTCGCCTTAAGTGTTTCTACCAGGTATAGCGGTTTGAAATTTCGTCAACACGGGAAAACCAGAGGAGAGATAAGTTATTACCGGAAGTCTTATTGGCTTGTTCCGATATATGTTTCCGGTGCTGTTCTAATGCTGTCATACACAGTTTTTCCTCTCGTGCGCTGCAGTCTCAGCCAGCCGTGTTATACCTCTGTTCCGTCCAGCGACCATGTAGTTATCACAGCTCTTCCCCTCATCGTGTACTACATGTACATGATTTCCTTGCTTCCACCACGAAACAACACTGTTGTACGTATGGGCTGTGTGCACCCCCCTGCTGAGGTGGCTGGTTTTTTGGTTGATGGTGTCGCTCTTATCCGTCGCCACGTCGGGCCTGCCTCGCGCCTGCTTTCTCATGTCCCTAAAAATAAGCTCCGTTTATGTATCAATTTGCAATCCAAAAGGTGCTTATAATTCGGCACTTCGGTTGCACCTTTTATTTTGCCGGACAGCTTCCACTGGCGGGGCCCCCTCGAGTCTAATGAGCTATGGTACCCAATATTGCGAAGTATTTTTTGCAATACGCCTGTTTGCTTCTTCTGGTACAGTACTAGGCAAAGCTTACACACTGCTGTGGCTGGTTTCCGCTTTTTCCTTTCATATGTCGAGGTATGTTTATGAGCGTAATCAGCGTCGAAGCTCGTGCTGCGCATCCGGGCGGGGGGGTGGCGACCGCAATAAAACTTGCATATGGTTGGTTTCGCTTTTTGTATCTTGCTTAGTTTTTTTTCTCTTTCGGAAAGTGTTTATGAGTGATCAGCGTTGAAGCTCGACGCGTGCTACGATATATACATAGAGGTAGAACTTTTTCTGCTGAAGTTATCTTTGAACGATGGGGCTGCTTAACACAAAATCGTACATAGCACTTTCATTATTGTGTTGCAATCATTGTTTACGACGGTTTATCTAAGCCGTTTGATTGAGCGTTCATCGGGTATGATAGCGTTTTTATTTCCCACCAAAACCAGTCTTTGGGTGAGGTGGCGCGTGCTTGCGATAGAGGTAGGACTTTTTGTCTTGATATTTTTCTTAATGGACTGGCTCCATCACCCCAAATCGTCGGAACTTTCCTTCTCGGGTTGCAATACTGCTAATTCTGTACTTACGCCAGATTGTATTGGTCATCAGGAACCACTTTTATTTCCCTCTACAATCAGTTGTTTGGGTGAGAGATATAGAGGTCCTCAAGTGACCACCCACAAAAAAAAGGGCAGCGGCCAAAAACAGGTACACCTGGTCCGTTCGGGGCCAAAAACAGGTACCTACTAACATCAAGTTTAAAACGCACCCCACGAACCTGCCGTTCCTTGCAACGCAAAGTAGAGTTTTTTCATCTTCTTCGTGCTCGCCCGGTGGCTACGTATACGGGTAGCTGCTATTCATAGTACGAGGAACGAACGCCTGCTGCTGTATTCTCCCTTCTCAGCTTGCGACACCCCTGGTATTCCAAGTCAACCACAATCCCGAAGGGGAGCCTTCTATGTCGTAATATTTCGGCGGAGGTGGGCAGGCAGATATGTGTGTCGCTCGAGTGGCGTGTGGTGCGAGGTGCGAAGGGAGGAGGGGGTCTCCGCGTACGTCGGCATTTGTATAGGGGGCATAGGGTGGAACTATGAAGGGCTTAAAAACGACAAAAAAAGGTGAAAGTCAAGCAGAGTAGACAAAATCAGGTATCCTGGGCTTTAAAGAGGCAAAAACAGGTACAACGAGTTTTGGACCAATGGCAGGGCACGTAGAGTGCGTTTTTTACTCGAGTTTAAGGATGTACCTGGTTTTGGCCGCAAACGGACCAGGTATACCTTTTTTTGGCCGCTGCTCAAAAAACAACATGGTGCACATCTACCGCAGCATGCGTCAGGTATATGGAGCTCCTCAAGTGGTCACCCTCCGACAAAAAACTGAGGCACCTCTACTACCACCGTAGTCGGATGCCCATCGCAGCAATAGCATTAATTAGCCAAAGTCGGTTCTGGGGTAGAGGGTGTGGAGCTCCTCACACCTGAGAGGAGGCTCGGACCAACGGTGGTCTTGCCCCTAACTTCACCGTTGCATGTGCCTTAGGTAGTAGGTAGTCGTACACATGGAGAGGCGTAAATGGAAGCAGGGTGGGCGTGTACTGCAGCTGCGCGTATCTCCTTTTAGCTAATATCGCTGCCTCTCAGACGCCACCTATATATATAGGACAGAGTCTCCTTTCTCAGTTCCGAACATATGCGCCCGAGGTGTACGTACTGCTATACGGGCCATCCCGAAACATGTGCAGCGTGCAGACTTCTACTCCGTTCGAGACGCGTGCTACCGTACAGGTGCACCGTGTTTTGTTTCTGAGGCTCATCACTCGAGGAGCTCCATACCTGCATTAGTCTAAAAACTGGTTACGGAGGGAAATCAAAGTGCTACCCGAAGAACAATCTCATGACTTACATGTAGACTGTGAACAATATGGCGACACAAATAATTAGGCTCCGACGAATTTTGGGTTAAAGAGGCCGGTCGTTCGGAATACAAAATAAAACCAGCCAACAAGTGATACCTCCATTATCGTAGGACTCGTTTTCGAGTACCAAGCGGTGTCGGATATGTATCTATACTCGGTGCTACAATACCGCGCAGCTGAATCTCTTCGTGGACCATGGGGCTGCCCACCTTGATAGTTTATTGTTAGATCGAGGGTGGCATAGAGGGGCCATCGAGCGACGCGACGAGCCTCATCGAAAATATGAGCTACGACCCCCCTACCAAGGCAAGCACGCATCGGATATACCATACACAACATAGTTGAGTCCATTGTGAATGTTTCAATACCCATAGTGTAGGTTTATTCAAAATACCTACCCAGAGGCATTGTGTACATCGGGCATACTGTACGTAAAAGTGCAAGATGTTGAGTCAATATTATTCGTCGGGGGTTCTACCCCTCCCGCGGCGCGCATCGGTATCCTTTTCTCCCCATTCTACCCCGCAGGTTGCTCCCAGGCATCTCCACTCTCGTCAACCCACGGTCACAACCGACACCACCACAGCCGCCAACCCCCTACCACCACCACCACCACCACCATGACCACGACAGTCATTGTCTCGAATATACAGTCAACGAATAACAAACACAAACACCGCATAAACCCTAATGGTGAGGTCCAGGGCCAACTACACGAGCACCACTAACCCAGCCATCGCCAATAGGACCAGGATCAACCACACGATCACGACTACACCAGCCGTCACCATCATGATGATCCCCACGACCATGACCACGGCTATCAACACGGCTTGATTTGTCCGGTGAACGGGTGCAATATTTTCCGATATATAATACAAAACTAGCGTCACGGGCGGAGCCGTGGCCGTACCGCTAGTATAATACAAAACACCTTGTTGGACTTAAGGTATACCTGGTAGATCACGACCGCTACCGAGCCTCCAAACGGGAATCCCCACCGCACTCCACACACACGGCGATGCATGCGACGATTGTGCGCTCGGATAACTTAATTCCCGGAGGCATTTCACTCGAGGGGGGGGGGCTCCATATATACACACCCACCCGAAAACCAGACCTTGATAAATATAAAAGAGCAAGCCGTATACCCCACACAAACCCCGACCTCTCGAAACAAAACAAGCAAAATGCGCAATCCGATGAGCACCGCCATCGCCTATGACACGTACGTACGTACGTACGAGTAGTAGGTTTCATATCGAAAAGGCGTATATTCTGACGCATGGGGCTATCTTAAGGTAGAAGGGCATCATATATTTCTCCTGAGGCTCCTCACTCGAGGAGCTCTATCCTATTAGTAAAAGTCGATAACTGATGCTGAAGGGGGGGAAATAAAAGGGCCTCCAAGTACGCACGTACCCGATGAACAATCCCATGGCCTAATTTTGAGCCTGAAATGAAAAATATGTTGCGAGACAAAAATGAAATTCCGACAATTTTTTGCTCAAGGAACCCCGTCATTCCGAAAGCGTTTCGGGCAAAAACCGTTTCAGGCAAAAACTGCTACCTCTATCGTAGCAAGCGTCGTCCGGGGATATTGGGAAATTCGGTCGAAGCGTGTTACGCCCGTAGTCGCAGGCGTGACCCCCTATAAACCCGTCGTCTTCCCACCGTCCCTACCCCTCACCCCGCCGTCCAACTCCCCCTCCACAACTCCCCCCCCACAACCCCCCCACCCACCCCCCTATTCACCTTCCCCTTACCAACCCTGTAAAGAAATGTGCCCCACAAAACAACAGGCAATGAAAAACAAATGAAACCTGGAAAATGCATTGAAGACTTATGTAATATGTACCGGTATGATACAGACCGCTCCTTTCCTCCGGCTTCCCCCTGAAACTATTTCCCGACTCCACCCCACCCCGACTACTCATCGACAGCCCCCTTCCCTTCCCTAATTGCAGACATCTCCTCCAACCAGGCGAGTCTCCTATCTCCCCCCCTTTCCCCTTACCTCCACCTGCCTTCCTCGTGTTCTTAGACACCCCGAACTCTGCCCCCCCCCCCCCCCCCCCCCCCCCCCCCC
>MEHQ01002765.1:84985-136487 GCA_008828725.1 Saccharina japonica
CCCCCCATGATGCGGCATTGTAGGGATGCACGGGTCGGTAGTCATACGACTACGACGTGAGTCCCCCCATCCGCCCCCATGCGACTACGTCCATGCATGACAGAAATACACCCCCTCCCCCCAATCAGTTTTAATTCGCCAGAAAGGACGCACAAGGTGCCGACTTCCACCTCATGAGCGGATCTTAGTTACGACCAGGATAAAACTAGCTCTTCATGCGACTCGCCGACGATCTCACGGCGCTTTGCGATTGGTGCATAAACAATGTCTGCCGGGTCGTGAAAAAAAGTTGACGTGCTCCGCCGACAGGCGTTGTAAGGGTGCGAGGGGTCTATGGTGGCACGACTACGGCCATGTACGGCATGAGTACACCCCTCTCCTACCCACCCGTCCACCCACTCCCTCCCCCGCCCCGCCCTGCCCATACGACCGCTTCCCTCGCCACTCCACAATGTCTGTCTGGTCCGGGAAACCAAATTAAACGTGCTCCGTCCGGGCATTGTAGGGATGCGAGGGTCTACGGTCATACGACCACGACGCATTGCAAGACAATGAAGTACCCCCCCCCCCCTAATGCTCCGTCTCGAAAGGGATGCGTGGTCAATGGTCAAATGACTAAGGCAAGCAAGAAATGAGTACGCCCCCCCCCCCATGGAAAACGTCATCACGGTGGTGAAGACTGACCATCAAGAGGACCACCAACACGAGGACAACATAGAAACGCCCACAATCGTGATGATCATGATGATCCCGATGAATACCATGCTCATGGTCGATGGTGGTACTGATGATAGTCACGGTAGTGATACCCGGTCATGAGTACGACCACCAACCTCGGGGGCCCACAGTCATGACGACACCGATAGTCAGGATAGTGATGATGACGTTCAACGTGACCGGCCATCATTATAACCATCAGTCCGAGAACAATATATGCACGCCTAAAATTAAGATGATCACGATCGTCACAACTTGATATGGTGGTGGTCATGGTCATGGTCATGGTCATGAATGGTGTCAATCGAGCCAAACTTGATGAGCACGACTGCGTACAGCTTATTGAAAACCAGTTTTTCGGTGAGGTGTAAAGCTGCCCAAGTGACTACCCTCAGAAAAAAAAGGTGCGCTTCCCTACCGTAGCACGGATCATCAGGGCCATAGCCGCGACCATCAGACTCATTATAAATGATGGTGGTGGTGGTCGTGGCAGTAGCGGTGCTTCCGGTTGGTGGCGAAGGTGATGGCGGTGATGGTGATCGCACATGACGATGACGACCATGACGATGATGTTGATGGTGCGAATGCTGATAACGATGACGGTGGTGCTGATTACGATGCTGACGCTGTCGACGATGCTGCTACTGGTTATGATGATGGCCATGCAGAGGGCGATGGCGGAGGAGGCCACAACGATGCCCAGGCGGATCATCAGCACGACCATCATGTTGATGGTGGTGACGACCGCGGGTTGCACATGTCTACAACGACGAGGGGTGCGAAGAAGGGTTTCCGGAGCAGGCGATCAGACGACGGGGTTAGGGACCGGTCAGGCGGGGAACGGGAGGGGGTGAGGGCGTCGACGACAACGAGAAACAATTATTCTCACAATACGACAACACGAAATCACTATTATGGGGGAAATAACCGTACACACGAAACCCTGTATGTTTCCCTCATTTTACCAACAATATTAGGTCCTATTTACTATGGTCCCCCGTAAAAGAAGCAATCAAAACAACAACAATCAGCAAAAGTTAGAGCACCAACCACAGTCGCCATAGCGGGCATCGTCAACACGAACGGGGACGCATGGTACAGCAGGTGTAAAACAACAACGTTCACAACACAACACGAAATCACTACTTTTTGTTTTGTCCTTTCTCCTTCTGTTTCAGTTTTGCTTCTCTTTTCTACTTCTATTTTCATTTTTCCCTTCGCATTACTTTCATTTTCTATTGGTTGAGGCGTACGGTCGGCCAAAGCAGTAATGATGTCTATCGTACCGCGTTGTACTTGTACTTTGTACTTCTGTGTGTTATTTTTTCCCCGAGGTATTCGTCCGCTCCGGAGTTTTTTTTTTTTTTAAAGCCTGTCCTGTAACCATACGCTATTTTTTCTGCGTTTCGTTAGTGTGAGAACATCAACAACAACCACCACCTAGAACCAACAAAAATGGCGACAACAGCAACAACAAAGAGAAACAGCAGAAATCACTACTACTGTAGAGTGTTTGTGATAGAAGTAAACAAAATAAATACTTTCCTTCCGCTCAAAAAGGTCAATTCCCTTCCCTTCATGATTTTGGTGTGTATGCGATAGAAGTAAACCAAAGGCTGCAGGCGACGCCTCTGAAGATAATAAGGGGGAAGTAGGGTGGGGCAATGCGGCAAACCAAACAAAAAACGAAAACAAAAAGCGTACGAGTAGCACCGGCAGCCCAGCAACGGTGGCAGCGGCAGGGATCATCGCAGTGCCGCCGCTGCTATCCCACAACCGCAAGCAGCAGCACAGCTTGCAGCAGCTACGCGGCGGCGGCTAACGGCAGCATCCGCTTGAGCAACATGAACAAACAGCATCAGCAGCTCCGGCAGCAGCAGGAGCAGCAGCAGCAGAAGCAGCAGAGCAGCAGAAGCAACAGGTTCCGTTGTAGCTTTTTCCGATTTTGGAACCGACTATTCTTCTCGTCGGGTCCTGCTCCTGCTGCCGCCCTCGACCTACGCGCGACACCGCGCCGGCGCGCTCCGCTCCAAGCACGCCCGGCGCCCGACATGTATAGACCGTGGCAGCACGCCGCCGCTGCTGCTACTGCTTCTATCGCAGTAGTGGAATGGAAATGATGCACGACGATCTGTCATCTTGTTGCGCTCTACAAGCACAGCGGAACGAGCACGTGTACATACGAGTACTCGTACTCGTACGAGTAGTTCTTTCTGAACGACGCATACTCCACGACACGAAGCCGGGAAGAGCGTACTGTAGCGGGCTGCTGGCAGTCCGCCGGCGCCCCGCTGGCAAACTCCAACACTGCTCGTCCCTGCCATACGCTAGCTACACCTCTCGAACCTCTGTGCCCCCACCGGTTGTTGTGTTGTGTACAACAATAAGCACAGGTTGGTGCGTGCGAGACATGGGAGACTGTTCGGCATTTATAAGCCAAAGGTATGGAGAGCAAAACTTTACCGTACATTTCGTGAAACTCCTACTTTCGCTGAAGTATTTGTTTGCCCTTGTTTTTCAAACATTTACCTCAAATCCGACCTTCGGTGCTTATTTTCAGGAAGGGAAGTAAAAACCAAAACGCTATCGCTAACACCTCTACTATCACCACAGTTACCTCAGCCACCATCGCCACCAAAACAGAAGGCGACATAATCGGATACGCACGCTCCGCTAAAGGTGTAGCTACCTATTATGAGGCTCCCCCCCTGATTATATATAGTATAGGAGCAATTTTGTATATACTTCACCCGAACAAGACACATACATGCGAAAGTAGAAGTGCACCATTTTGTTTTTCTGAAAGTTCCTCACTTCTGAGGCGCACTTATACTGTACCTCACCCAACACCCGATTGTGACAAAAATGAAGGAGCAACGCGACCAACCATCCCACGGCCTAGACATACAAATTAATACTATATATGCTGAATAAAAGCGTTTCATTCCGACCATTTTGAGTTAAGGACCCCCCCCGCTGCCGTTTTGCGGAAATATTTGGTTTGCCAAAAACAAAACTACTATCGTACATAAGCACTCGTCCTAAAATGAATTATAACATCAAACGAAAGTGTAACCGGAGGAAAAAACACACACACACACACATCTCACACATTGTGGAGCGATAACGGGCAGATGCTTAGTGGAGGAGTGTACGATTAAGGGGGGTCATAGTAAATAGGATCTACGGTACACACAAAGACCCATATTTGGTCCCCCGTAATACTATTAATAGTGAGTGAGAAATATTTTGCCGGAAAATGTTGTAAAACGCCTTCGGATGCAGCAGAAACAGCAATATCAACAACAGCTACAGCAGCAACAACAACAACAACAACAACAGCAACAGCAACAGCATCAGCAATAGCGACAGCAACAGCAACAGCGACAGCGACAGAGACGATGGAACCGGCTGCAAAAGAGGAGCCTCACCTGGAGAGAGGGTGGACGTCAATCGCACGGTGTTGTTCCAGTCGCGTATCTGCATCTCAAGACTGGAGAAGGAGCCGGAATCGTCGTCGTACGTCACCTGCAGAGGTTGTGGAATGGGGAGAAAATAGATCGTATCGAAATATATACCGTCGGAATCATCAACATCAACATCTCATCATCATCAGCACTGTAAACAAGCATGATCACGACCAGAACAATCGGCAGCAGCATGTGTAAGACCGTTATCTTGACCGTACTCGACCTCGTCAAGATCCGTCACCAGAATCATCATCACAATCCCCGCCCTCGTTATCATCACCACCACCACCACCACCACCATAATCATTATCATGATAATTATCATCATCATAATCGTCATCATCCTCATCACCATCATCATCCATCATCATCATCGTCGTCATCATCATCACCACCGCCACCATCATCATCATCAGCATCATCATCATCATCATCACCAGCACCAGCACCATCACCATCATCACCACCACCAACATCAACAATATCATAAGTCACCATCATCACCACGATGACCAACATCATCAATGTCATCGTCATTTACATGCTCAAAATCAAACCTACCGTAGATAGTCGATGGTCCAAACCTCCGTCTCAAACCTCCAAATCAAACCACGATACAACAAATCCCAAACAAAAAACCTCACTGCGTACACTAGACAACCACTCAACCGTTACCTGTATACTCAGAGAAGTATATAAACTAACCCCCCCAACACCGAAACAACCACGTCATTCGCAACGTCAACATCAAACAACCAAAACAAACTTCGCGTGAGTACGATGTATCGAACAAAGCCCAAGCGCGACATCCAAAGATCGAAACTACGTGTCAAAGAACAAAATTCAGAAATTAAAGCAAAAACAAGGAAATAAAACTTAACATCAGAACGAATGAAAGCTCAACTCCAAAACCAACACAAAAACAAACATTGAAAATGAAAGGTCAGCACCAAAAGCAACAAGATACAGAAACCAGGCCTTTTCATGCACCACATCTGCAATCATCCGAACTGGGGATCGAGCACAATATCACACTCGGGATGGGCCCTCAGGCCAGCAATGGCCCCCGATTGTTTTTTAATTCGCAAGTCGATGCTGTGCGAACTCAAGATCAAACTATGGCTGAATACAAAAACGAAAAACAAACGCAAAACTGATCCCATATAAAAGTCAACATCACAAGGAAAACTCGGCATCGAAAACAAAACTCACCATGAAAAAAAAAGCATCGTATCAAAACAGGCCCCCTTCATGCAAGAATCTGAAATTGGGATAGAGCCCCATATTCACACTATCACAAGGGTGTTTCCTATTGTAAAAAATCTATATCGAAAACTAAATTTGACATCCAAAATCAAAAACAAAACTGATATTTCAAACCAAAAGTTCAACATAAAAACTACAACCTCAAGCATTTGAGTCAAAATTCAGCATCACATAAATAACTCACCATGAAATATAAAAAAACGACCATGAAAACCAACAACCAAGTACAGCTTGGTTCAACTTTAACGGCGGAGGTATATTCTCCGGCCAAAGTCCACGTCGTGTTTTTCGAGCAAGGCGGTGAATTTTGCACACGCAATCAACGAGTCCTTAAGAAAACCCAAACGGGGAGTTTAATTTTGCTTTGCCTGAGGTTTTGTCAATCTGAATTTTTATGGAACTTTGGCCTATAACCTTATAGACCAAACAATTTTGACGGAAATAGAAAAAAAAAAAAAAATCCTCCGCTAGCCAAGCCTCGGGAGGGGTATACAGAACACGTGTGCAAAGTTTCAGGGTATGTGTCTCAAAAAAGGCGAGGACGTCCGGAGTTTTGTGCGGGAAATGTGTAACCTACGTCGTTGCCTTGTACTTTTCGAAGTAGTTACATAGTTTCAGTGAATATTCGATTTTTGGCTTTATATTCAGCTTAATGTTTAACATACGCCGTGAGACCTTCGATTTTTCCAGCGCGAAAAAATGTAAATATATGCCTTGGAATATGCCTGG
Source organism: Saccharina japonica (assembly GCA_008828725.1). Taxonomy (NCBI): domain Eukaryota; class Phaeophyceae; order Laminariales; family Laminariaceae; genus Saccharina; species Saccharina japonica. The sequence continues at coordinate 91,168 of MEHQ01002765.1, forward strand.
AACCGGACCGTTCAGAAACAACAAATGAACAAAAATATAGTTTCTTCCTACGGAAACGCCTGATTAGTACTGGCCATATTTCAACGCCCGTGATTGGTCGTGACACATTCTCGCCCCTAGCGCCAGCCCTAGGGGACCTAAGCAAAAAAAAACAAAACAGCGATTACCACCCTCTTTCGCATGCCGTGGCGGTCAGTCACTTTGAGACCAAATACGTTCCATTCGAGCAGATGCCGCTGCCGGCATTCGTCGGGGGGGGGGGGGGGGGGGGGGGGGGGGGGGGTCCCGGGCATCTTGTGACGATGCCGAAGTTGGGATCGAGGACCATGTCGCACTCCGGGTGGGTCCTCAGGCCACTCGGGTCCCTAATATACCCCTCGCAAGTCCTTCCCTTCACAGCGGTAGAGGTAGTCATCCCCGATCCCATCACCTACAACGTCGCCGGGAACAGTTAAGGCATGGGACCGGGGCGGGGCGGAAGGGGGGGGGGGGGGGGGCTTTTTCATTTCATGCATGGCCGTACGAAGTCGTAATACCATAGACCCTCGCATCCCTACAATGCCGGGACGGAGCACGTCGGGTTTTCACGGACCAGGCAGGACAGTGCTTGCACCGAGCGTGGAGCGCCATGAGGTGTTGGGCGAGTCGCATGAAGGGTGAGCTGCAGCCCACGAAGAACTGCTTGTGAGGCGGACGTGCATACGGACGACAGTCTCCAATGAATCGGTTTAAATTCTGGTGTCGCCACTTCCAGGGACAGCAATAGGTATTACTATGCCGAGGGGGCTTGGAGTGAATTGACACACAACACGCAGTGAGACGTGGAAGTGTGGAGGGCGTAAGCTTTATTTTTACCCATCCGCCGGAGGATAAATAAAACAAAAAAATGGGTATTACTATGTATTAGCCTCGTGGGTGCCTTACGATATACACAAATTACGTGATACTAGCATTCCCCTTGTGCGGAGCTGAGGTTGTCACCCCTGCACATATGATCTAACAAGACCGCCGGCTTTGGTGACCGCATTAAAAAAACAAACGGTACCCTGGTTGTCTAGCACCTGCAGTGAGAGGCGTGTTTTACAGCGTCGTCGTGAACCAACGACAGCCCAACCTACACATAATATATATATATGTATAGTGAGGGGAGGGGGGAGAGAGGGGGAGAGAGGGGGGCGTACTCATGTCGTGCACGGCCGGAGTCGTATGACCATAGACCCTCGCATCCCTGCAATGCCGGAACGGAGCACGTTGGGTTTTCACCAACCAGGCAGACATTGCTTGCACCAAGCGCGAAGCCCCGTGACGTACTGGGCGAGTCGCATGGAGGGTGAGCTGCATCCTGCAAAGGGCCATTGTTATCGGAGCCATGAATTTCCAATTTTTCCTTATATAGTTTTCGCGCACCTTTCCGTATTCCATTTTTTCCATTTTTTCCCCATTTATTGGAACGCGAAGCCTTCCAATCATTTTTCTCTCTGAAGAATTTCCACAAAATGGAAATAGTTCCTCTTTTTCCTCTTTTTCCTCTTTTTTTTGGAAAAACTGTTGGAAATTGTGAAAAAAAAGTTGCCCGATAAGAACGGCCCTAAGAACCGGGGGGGAATAGTAAAACATAGTAATCAGAACCCAAGATGGACACAAAAACCACATACGTCGCGAGTATCCTCCTACGTTTTTTTTGTTTTGAGTACTATGCTCCCTGGAACAGTAGTAGCTTACTCAGTCGGCCACTTTCCGCCACACGGGGGGGGGGGGGCGTACTCATTTGTTGCTTGCCTTAGTCATTTGACCATTGACCACGTATCCCTTTCGAGACGGAGCACCGTTCCTACTCCTAATAGAGACACCTCCAACATTTTGGCGCTCATTACGTTGTTTCCATATATTACAGAGAAACCTTTTGCTAATCTTATCCCCTTCCTGCTTCGCCGCCTGTGGCCACCATCTATCTCCTAAGATAGCGATCGTTTTCTCGCTACTATTTAGTGTACCAAACTGCTCCATGTCACACTCGTCTATTTTCCTCATCTCCTCCTCTAGCACATCCCTTTCCTCCTTGTACCTTTCACATTCTCCCACTATGTGAACTCTACTCTCTATGGCTTTGCCACATGGGCACATCTGTGCATCTACTTCCTCCTCCTCCCGGCTACTGGTATACCTCCTTCTTCTTTCTGGCAGGTCCAGGTCCCCTACACGAAATCGCAGTTTCAGCTTTTTCGCGAAGTCCATTGGGCCGTGCAGAGACCTTTTCATTCCTATCCCTTCTCTCAACCCCCCGTATATCTCTAAGTGTTCTTCTCCTTCCACCTTTTTTCTTAGCGCTAGCCTTTCACTTCTTTCTATCCTTTCTTTTACTTCTGTCTTGTATCCGCTAATTTTCTCTATGGCCAGCATCTCTAAGCGAGGGGGGGGCTTCATTATCATGCATATCCGTAGTCGAATGATCATAGACCCTCGCATCCCTACAATGCCGGGACAGAGCATGTCGGGTTTTCACCGACCAGGCAGACATTGCTAGCACCAAGCGCGAAGCGCCATGAGGTGTTGGGCGAGTCACATGAAGGGTGAGCTGCATCCTACTAAGAACCTCTTGTAAGGCGGACTTGCATATGGATGACATCTTCATGAGGCTCATTTAATTTCTGGTGTGGCCACTTCCTGAGACAGCAATGGGAACACTATGTAACTACCTCGTTGGTGCCTTAGGGGGAGTTACCTGGTAGATGGGCTGGGCAAAATCCTCGCTGGCGTACCACTCCCCATAAGGCGTGTCCGATCCGGGCATGAGGGCCTTGATGTCCCCCCAATGGTAGTCACCCGTCAAGATCAGTGAGCAACCGGGCGCTTGTGAGATCTGGCTCAGAAGCTGCAGACCAGAGCCGTACGTACAAAGACAGTGACATAAAGTGGATGGGTGTTGTTCAGGCTTTGTATGGTTGCTGATGCGGGTACAGGTATATACGACTGCTAATGCGGATGCTACTGTAACTACAGAGATGCCTGGTGATTTAACCTCTACAATCTGCCACTGCACCTGCTGTACTACTGCGGTTACTAGTTTTGCTACTACTGCTACTACTACACTACTATAACTACTGCTACCAACCTTGCTACCGCCAACAGTACAACTAACACTGCTATTGCTACTAAGACTGCAACCACTACTACCACTCCAATTACTGCTGTTACCACCACTTCCTCTACTACTACCACAAGTACCAGTGCTGCCACAACAACAAAGTAAATGCTCTATACGAACCATTACGGAAGGCCATAGGAAATAGGACCAAAACGTTTTCGTAAAAATAGGGAAATGTGTAGGCTTTGTGGACACCATAGGCCCCCTATTTATCCATCGGTCCCCCGTAGTACAACAGTAGTGCCAGTACAATGAATAACGAACATTACGACCATCCCCGCTACCTCTACAACAACTACTACAGCTACCGCTACTGCCGTCACAACCATAGACACTGCTGTGCTTCTCCGACGTACTGGGGGCATTCCAGCGGCAGTGCCGGTAAGCGGGGTACCCATTAAAACACAACCGGTTTAAGACTTGTACCCACTGTAGGCTTGACACGAAAAATAACGTACTTGGGATTGGTGCGGAATCAGTATGGTATTTTTCAGTACAACTAGTATACTATACGACCATGAATAGGGATACAAGGAAAAAAAATGGAGCTGTCATTGGGTTGCCTAAACTGGGTACCCCTCATGTACAACGAGGAACGCATTTTTTTTTGTGCCGAGCGGCAGCACTCCCAGAAATCTTACACTTACCACTGCCACTAATACTGCCGCTCGACTACTACTACTGCTGCTATTCCTACCACTCCCACTCTTACTGCCACTCCGGCCACTAACACCACTACCACTACTACTACTATCACAGGACCTACGATACACAAAAAAACAAACTATACATTTACCTATTTTTACTGACAATATGTGGTCCTATTTACTGCTGTGGTCCTCGGGGATGGAAATACTACCGCTACTGCTACTGCAACCATTACAGCTAATACCGCTTCTCTATACAACCTTATGTTACCGAAACTACCATAAACCATAATGTTCCCCCCTACAGCAGCAGCATCACCAGCAGTGCCCGGGCAAACGAAGAACGCACATTTCTCTGTGCTGGGCGGTAGCAGTCCCAGTCGTCCCCGGAGCACTGGCAGCCCTCCCCGGCGCAATCAGAGGTGTCGTTTCCCTAAGCACGGCCAAAACCAAGCAACACCACGATGAACAACCAGTAACGCGTGGTAGCTTGTTGACGCCATGGTCCAGGCTCGAAAAAATGCATGATAGTTGGCAATGACGCATGATAAGATGAAAAGCCCTGTGAAAAAACAGCTTTTGGGAAATCGGAATCTGGGATATCGCCGCCACCCTGCTCCGACTCGAAAGGGAGGCATGCGTGGTCAAAGGTCGGATGACAAAGGCAAGCAACGCGTGGGTACGCCCGCTAGAGGGCGAGAGATTGTGAAAAGCCCAATTTGAACTCTCATGCCAGTGAGATTATTACACATGCACCTGATGCCTAACGCTTTCCACAATGGGGCTTCGTCGGTGCAAAACAAAATCGCGACTAAGCCGCGTGATAGTTCCATTATAGGAGCTTTATACCATTGCGGGGGACTAAAGTAAATAGGACCTACCGTACACGTAAAATACCTGTATGTTTCCCTATTTTGAGTAACACTATTTGGTCCTATTTACTATTAATACGGTCTTCGGTAAAACAGTATGTCACCCAAACACCGATTTCGAGAAAAACAAAAAACAAAAGTGCAAACGCCGACGAAAACAATCCCAAAGACTACGAAAGCATGCGTATAGCGTATAGCTATGTCCCGGAAAAGTATCTGTAAAACCGTTAATGGTATTCCAATGACATCGGGGTTAAGGGGCATACTACTGGTCAGTAACAAATATCTGCCTCGCAAGGAAAAAAGAGCTACAATACGATGGTTGCAGGGTCGGAGCACGTGTTTTTCTTGTTTTTCTCTCGAACGCCACACTCCCCTTTTCGAGAGCCCAGACAGGGCGTGCACGGCCGTAGTCATGTGACAATAGATCTTCGCATAGGGGGGGGGTGTACTCATGTCGTGCACGGCCGTAGTCGTATGACCATAGACCCTCGCATCCTACAATGCCGGGACGGAGCACGTTGTGTCTTCACCAACCAGGTAGACTTTGCTTGCACCAAGCGCGAAGCGCCGTGAGGTATTGGGCGAGTCGCATGGAGGGGGAGCTGAATCCTGCCAAGAACCGCGTGTGAGACGGGCTTGCATATGGACGGTAGACTCCAATGAACCGATCGGGTTTACTAAAACCAGGTAAAAATATAATTGAAGAACGAAAATGACGTTTTCTCGCTTCGTACGAACACACCTCGTTTTCGTTTTTGCTATATGGCCTTTTTCTATATAGGAGCATGGCGTCTAGGATTCCCATCCGCGTGCTCCCGTATTCGGAAATGAAACTACTTCTTAGTATACCTATATACCTGGTTGTGTTATCGCGTCTCTCGTTTGTGAAATTAAGCAATGGCGACGCGTCCCCAACGCCACACCAAAATAAAACCCAAGCGAAACAAAAATTGTTGAATAAATAGATGTTTTGGAAGTCGCCTCTTCAAATCTGTTGTCGATATTTGTCGATTATCCATATAATCCTATTAAGGGTGTGGATGATTGGCAATATCAACCTGCCACAATGCAAAACAAGAATAACCTCTACTCGTATTTGTTTTCGTTCGTCGCTATTGAAGCCAAAACTATTGTCAAGTTAGAGTGCAGTAACACTCATTGCAGTATTTCAAGTGAAAAACCAAGACCTACTCGTGTATTTTTTTCGTTCGTCGCTTTCAACGCCGAAAACAATAATGGTTAGTCTGATTATATCGACTCTCTGCGGCCTTTGCAGTGCCAACCAATACCTACTTGTTCTTGTTTTCGTGCGTCACTTCCAACGCCAGAAACAATATCAAGTTTGGGTTTATAAACCCTCCGCAATATTTGAAGTGGCAGTCAAGACCGACTCTTGCTTGTTATCGTCCGTCGCTTTCGAGGATAAAACAATCGTGTTAAATTTGAGTCTATCAACCCTCTTCCAATATTTTGAGTACCTACTTGTGTTTGCTTTCGTTCGTTGCTTTCGATGATAAAACAATCTTAAGTTGGAGTGTATCAACCCTCTGGAGTATTTCAAGTGCTAACCAAGACATACACTTGTTTGTTTTCGTTTGGCACTTTCGACGCCAAGAAACCACGGTTAACTTTGATTCTATGAACCCTCTGCACTCTTTTCAATCAAGACCTACTTGTTCTTGTTTTCGTTCGTCTTTTGTTTCGACTCCTAAAACAATATTAAGTTTGAAATTATTACCCCTCATTGCAGCATTAAGTGAAAAACCAAGGCCTACTCGTGTTTCTTTTCGTTTGTCACTTTCGACGCCAAAAAACAATTGTTAACTTTGATTTTATTAACCCTCTGTAATATTTCAAGTGTCAATCAAGACCTACGTGTGCTTTTTCTCGTTCGTCCTTTTCGACGCCAAAACCGATTATAAGTTTGAGTCTACTAACCCTCTGCAGTATTCTTAAGTGCCAACCAAGACCTACTCGTGTTTGTTTTCGTTCGTCACTTTCGACGCCCAAACCAATCTTGGTAAGTTTGAGTCTATATATAAACCCTATTTCAGCAGTTTGAGTACCTACTCGTGATTATTTTCGTTCGTCGCTTTCGATGATAAAAAAAAACTTGGTAAGTTTGAGTACATCAACCCTCGCCGCATTATTTGATGGGTCAATCAATCAACGCAAAAAAAACAATGGACATGATAATGAAAAAAAATGGAGAAGCAGTGTTTTCTCACCGGCCTTCCAAGCATGACAGATCCGGATACGATAAGTCTCAGAGACGCCGTCGATTGGTCAAACTCTCGCTGCAGCCACGCACGCTGCTCCCTCCCCAGCACCTCACAGAAGGGGGAATCCTGCGACCGACGGCACAAACAAGAAACAAGGAAACCGAGCTATGTTTTTCAGACCAATGGAAGCAACCGAATGACTCTAACCGAAAAAAAAAACAAATGTTTTATACGTCGGACAGATAATGATCTAGATCATCTAATACGGGGGACCACAAGTAGTAGACAGAACCTACGGAACACACAAAAAATATATATATATTTTCCTATTTTCACTGACAATAATGGGTCTTATTTACTGTGGTCCTCCGTTATAGAACCTAAGCATCACGATGTAGATCACCTACACAACCAGATGAATCTACACGGCAAGAGCGTTTACACCTCGCGCAGCACCGATCTAGATATTCTAGAACCTTAACGACCCGATATAAATCACATACACAACCGGATTACTCTATACGGCAAGAATGTTTTACACCTCGCGCAGAAAACGATCTAGATCATCTACATAACTGGATGACTCTACACGGCAAGAAAATGATATGCCTCGCGCAAATAACGAGCTAGAAAATCTAGAACCTGAACATCACGATTTAGATCGCTTACAGTACAACCGGAAGAATCTACACGGTAAAAAAAACTCCAGATATTGGACGGATCATGGTCTAGATCGTTTAGAACCTAGCCATTACGGCCTACTGTAGATGACCTACACAACCAAAACTTTCTACAGGGCAACAAAGTGTTGCACGTCGTGCAGACAACCGTCTACCTCGCCTAAAACCTAAAGCATCACGATCTAGATGCTTCTCAACCTAACAATCACGAACAATATGCTCCAGAACCTGAAGATCACGAACTAGATATGCCACCATGAGATGCTGTGCAAGAAACATGTCCTATAAACGGCAGGATATACGCCTCCCACAAGGCAACATGAGTTAGATCAATACAGATCATACAGATCATACAGATCATACAGACCATACAGATCATACAGATAATACAGATCATACACATCATACACATTGGAAATATGGACCTGAACGACCTAGATAATTAAGTGGGAATCGACTACCTGTCCCAGGCGTTTGGAATGTTTGGTATGGCAGTGCATCGGTGCCCAATACATCGTCATTATTATCTTCGTCCACAACAGCATCATCACCACCATCACCACCATCACCATCGTCATCATCCTCATCACGCATCGATGCATATTATATCGTGATCATCATCATCAACAACATCATCGTCACCATTGCATCGTGATCATCCACATGATGAGGATGGTGGTGACGATGATGTTGGTCGTGACGATGACGTTGGTCGTGATGATGATGATGATGGTCATGATGATAATGATGATAATGATGATGGTTCTGATGATGATGATGTTTTGATGGTGTTGATGATGGTGATGATGATGTGGATGATCACGATGCAATGGTGACGATGATGTTGTTGATGATGATGATCACGATATAATATGCATCGATGCGTGATGAGGATGATGACGATGGTGATGGTGGTGATGGTGGTGGTGATGTTGTTGTGGACGAAGATAATGATGACGATGTATTGGGCACCGATGCACTGCCATACCAAACATTCCAAACACCTGGGACAGGTAGTCGATTCCCACTTCATTATCTAGGTCGTTCAGGTCCATATTTCCAATGTGTATGATGTGTATGATCTGTATGATCTGTATGATCTGTATGGTCTGTATGATCTGTATGATCTGTATGATCTGTATTGATCTAACTCATGTTGCCTTGTGGGAGGCGTATATCCTGTCGGGTATAGGACATGTTTCTTGCACAGCATCTCATGGTGGCAGATCTAGTTCGTGATCTTTAGGTTCTGGAGCATATTGTTCGTGATTGTTAGGTTGAGAAGCATCTAGTTCGTGATCTTTAGGTTTTTGGCGAGGTAGACGGTTGTCTGCACGACGTGTAACGCTTTGTTGCCCTGTAGAAAGTTTTGGTTGTGTAGGTCATCTACAGCAGGTCGTAATGGCTAGGTTCTAAACGATCTAGACCATGATCCGTCCAATATCTGGAGTTTTTTTTTTACTTCGGTCTGGGTCGCTCAGCCTCGCTTTCCTGTGGCTTGCTTTGCTTCGATGATGGCGACGCTTGTATTATTTTCTCCTATGACGAACGATTATAGATGAGGATGGTGGTGATGATGATGTTGGTAGTGACGATGACGTTGGTCGTATTGATGATGATAATGATGATAATGATGATGGTTCTGATGATGATGATGTTTTGATGGTGTTGATGATGGTGATGATGATCACCACCATCACCACCATCACCATCGTCATCATCCTCATCACGCATCGATGCATATTATATCGTGATCATCATCATCAACAACATCATCGTCACCATTGCATCGTGATCATCCACATAATCATCACCATCATCAACACTATCAACACATCATCATCATCATCATCATTATCATCATGACCATCATCATCATCATCACGACCAACGTCATCGTCACGACCAACATCATCGTCACCACCATCCTCATCTATAATCGTTCGTCATAGGAGAAAATAATACAAGCGTCGCCATCATCGAAGCAAAGCAAGCCACAGGAAAGCGAGGCTGAGCGACCCAGACCGAAGTAAAAGCAAAGCAGAACAGAGCGAAGCAAAGCCGTTCGGAGCGCGCAGGCCGTAGCAGAGTAGATAAATCCATAACAGCAAGTAAGAGCAGAGCAAAACAAGCGCAAATGCAGAGATAAACAAACGCAAAGGAGAGCGAACCAAGGCCAACCTAAACATAAAACAAGCCAAAAGCAATAAACCCAAAAAGTAAAGGAGACCCAAACAAAACAAAAAACGAAACAACACAACACAACACAACACAACACAACAAAACAATGAACCAAACCTGGCCGAGCCAATCCCAAGCCAAACCCGACTTCATTATAACCAAACCACAAACCACTAATCAATATCTACCACATCACAAGACATACAACAAAAAACAATAAACATCGCTCTACAACTTCTACACAGAAAACTAAAAAATATAAATCACCTGTGAATCGACCTCCTCCGTTCCGTCCGGCAACCTGACTTGCCCCGTTCCCTCGTCATAAACGAGCCACCTCTTGCCGAACTCCGTCGATGACGTGTCGCACGCTTCTTCCCAGTACTGGCTGGCCTTGCTACTCTCCTCCAGGCACCTGCGTCACATTTCCATACGAATTAGGTACACACAAAGGGGCACGGTCCACATCAAAATAGAAGCGTGATCTACGACGCAAAATGTTTGGGTGGGGGCATCATCTCAGTGATCATTTTTGAAAGTAGGTTGCACCTGTGACACGTTTCCATACGATACATACACACAGGTGAAAACAAAAGGTCAAACCTAATCATGAACTCGTCTCAATTGTTTGGGTAGGTGCACCACCGGAGCGATCAAAGTTGGAGGTTGCGCCTCTGTCACATTTGCACAATGGCACACGGTACGCCTCCTCCTGTCACCTCCTCCTCCTCCCCCTCCTCCTTCGCCTCCTCCTGATGCGTATCCTCCATCAACTGCTACTATACGAACTACTACACCCTCCGTACCCGCTACCTCGCGTTATACGGGAATACAACAAGAAAAAACAGCGTCTGCTTCGTCTGCTATCGCCACTATTGCGGCGGGGCATAGATAGATATAACACATTTGGGCTGAAATGCTTGTTCTAAATGATCGGGCTCCTTACCCCAAAAATCGCCGGCCTTTCATTCTTGTTGCGTTGCAATGATTTTCCTTTTATACTTATTAGGCCATGGCACTGTTCATCGGGTAGTACTTTTATTTTCCTCCGAAACCAGTTTTTGGGTGACTTACGATTAGTATAGATTACGTACTATTAGTATAGATTACTTACTATTACTAGCTCCTCGAGTGAAAAACCCTAGAAAAAAAAACAAAAAAGGTGCGCCTCTACCGACCGTAGCATGCGTCCTACGGCAAACACAAAAATCCATACATTTATATTCTTTACAAACAGAGTGTGGTCCTATTTTAGATGTCCCTCCCCCAATACTCGTGCCCTCAATCTGCTACGAGTTGCTAACAACCATGACCAGATACTATTCCTACTGTAGCGTTGGTAGGCACCATTCCACGCGAGTCGATAATGCTGAAGTCTTCTCGCGATAAGCATGCAACGCAGTCACCCCGGATGTGATCTTCGACTAGGAGGGGAAAGAACGGCGAAGATAAGGAATTGGATGGGGGGGGGGGGGCAAAACCATTCGAACTTATCGCCACCACTAACACCAACAGTAAAGTACAAAAATAACAACAACAACTCGACACGCGACACGTAGTTGTACGTGAAAATGTGGTGAGATTTAAGCTTTAGGTTTGACCAACCCTCTGGAAGATAGAAATTGTTAATACTAACAGCAACAACAACAACGACAACAAACAACAACAGCAAGCAACAACAACAACAACAACAACAACAACAACAACAACAACAACAACAACAACAACAGTAGCAGCAGCAACAAAAACAAAACAAAAATAACGCCGGTCTCTGAAGCCATTCACATCCACCCCTTGTGGGATGGCGTCATCCACTTGATACACGATAGGTACTTGAATGTGAAAATGTGGTGAGCTTAATCCGCTGGAAGATGAGACAAAACAAATCACCAATAACAACAACAACAAAAACAACAACGAAAGCAGCAACATCACCATCACTAACCCCTACCCCCCTCCCTCCCACCGGCTACAACGAACTCCACCACAGTCCTCACTCACCACCCAAAGGCTATCCTCTCGTCGTGAGGGCAGCAAGACCCCTCCCCGCCGTGACCTCCCCTGAGGAAATCCTCGCACCAAACAGAGTGAGACGTCACATTGCCTCCCGCATCCACCTCCGCCAACACCTGCAAAAACGCCAACACGATTAATGAGCTGCATCCTGCTAAGGACCGCCTCTGAGGCGGAGTTGCATATGGACGACAGCTTCAATGAGTTAGTTTAACTCCTGGTGTGGCCACTTCCTGAGGCAGCAATGGGAGCACTATGTAACTGCCTCGCGGGTGCCTTGCCATATACACACTACGTGACACGATAATTCCCCTTGTGCGGAGCAAAGGTTCTCCACCCCGCACAAATGATCTAACTCGACCGCCAGCCTTGGTAACCGCCAAAAGAAAAAAAACGTACCCTGGTTTTCTAGCTCACACAGTGAGAGGCGTGTTTTACAGCGTCGCTGCCAACCGACGCCAACCCAACCTATAAATATATAAAGTATTTATAGCGGGGGGGGGGGGAGTATTCATGTCATGCACGGTCGTAGTCATGTGACCATATAGCGACCCTCGCATCCCTACAATGCCGGGACGGAGCGCGTTGGGTTTTCACCAACCAGGCAGACATTGCTTGCACCAAGCGCGAAACGCCGTGAGGTATTGGGCGAGTCGCATGGAGGGTGAGCTGCATCCTGCTAAGAACCGCCTCTGAGGCGGGCTTGCATATGGACGACAGCTTCAATGAGTTAATTTAATTTCTGGTGTGGCCACTTCCGGAGACAGCAATGGGTTTTACTATGTAACTGCCTCGCGGACGCCTTACCATTTTAACACTACGTGATACGACCATTCCCCTTGTGCGGAACAAAGGTTCTCCACCCCGCACAAATGATGTACTCGACCGCCAGCTTTGGTGACCGCCAAAAAAAAATAACAAAAAAAAACGGCACCCTGGTTGTCTAGCTCACGCAGCGAGTGGCGTGTTTTACAGCGTCGTTGCCAACCGACGCCAACTCAACCTATAAATATATCATATATTTATAGGGTTTACTGGGGCGGGGGGGGGCTACAGCATATAGAACATACCCGGTGCGTGTTGTTTTTTTGCGACAATTGCTAACCTCATGGCAGGCCAATGCAGACACATGAATGATTCCTCTTGGGACTTCAAAGACGAAAAACTGGAAATACGACGCATGCTACGATAGAGGTGCACCTTGCGTTTTTGCTGATCTCCTCACTTTAGGAGCACTCCATACTAATACTAAGAAAATCAAAGAAAACAATTGGAAGAAACAAAAAGTGCTGCCCGATGAACAGTCCCATGGCCTAAGAATATTACGAGAAGTTTCTGCAACACAAGAATGGAAGTCCGACCGTTTTGGGGCTAAGGAGCCCGAATCATTCATAAACCGTTTCAGCCAAAAGATGCCGCCTCTATTGTAGCACGGCTCATACAACAGAGGACGGTCACATCAAAACAGCCACTGCATGATTAGTGGTATAAGTATACGACAAAAACAAATTGGTGGCCGAGTTACAATACATCGGGAGACGGACGGCACGGAAGCAAGCATGACCCTCCACCCGTATATATATATATGTAGACGGCTGATATAACCAACCATACCCTTGTTGTGATAGCTACTTCGAGAGCTTCCAAAGTAGCTAAACAGAGTTAGGTATTGAAGGGGAGGGTATACTAGAAGGCGAGCACGTGGGGGGGGGGTCGTGCGCGGCCGTATTCGTATGACCATAGACCCCTCAAATCCCTAAAATCCCGGGACGGAGCACGTTGGGTTTCCACCAATCTCGCTGTACTAGAAGGCGGGGGGGGGGTGTACGTAATTTTTCATGCATGGCCATAGTGGTATGACCAGAGACCCTCGCATCCCTACAATGCCGGGACGGAGCATGCCGGGATTTCACCAAGCGCGAAGCGCCGTGAGGTGTTGGGCGAGTCGCATGAAGGATGAGCTGCATACTATATACTAAGAACCGCTTGTGAGGCGGGCTTGCATATGGATGACAGCTTCAATGAGTTAATTTAAGCTCCGGTGTGGCCACTTCCAGAGACAGCATTGGGAGTACTACGTAACTGCCTCGTGGGTACCTTACCATAAAGGCGGGGGAGTGTGGGGGGGGTACCTATTTTAGCTTGCTTTAGTCATTTAACCATTGACCATGCATACTTTTCGAGACGGAGCACCGTTCCTTCTCCTGATACGTAGAGAAATCTCCGATATTCCCGCGCTACGTAATGCCGTTTTTGTTTTCATCAATATATTACGTAGCAATGATTTGATAACCTTGCCTAACCCCTCCCTGTTCCGCCGCCTGCGGTCACCATCATTCTCCAAGAACAGATATCGTATTTTCGCCGCGGGGTGAGGGGAGGGGCGGGGGGGCGTCACAGCTACTACTGCTACTACTACTACTACTACTACTACTTGACTCCCCTTGATACGATTGCTGCTGCTACTAATCTCACCCGAAACATGCCTCCAAAAGACGTTTGTTCGCCCAACCCCGACCAACTTGATTGACTGCGCCAGTCTTAGAACAAGCATACAAATATTACGGGGGACCATAGTAAATAAATAGGACCAAATATTGTTGGTGAAAATAGGGAAACTTATAGGTTTTTGTGTTTACCGCAGGTCCTATTTACTATGGCCCCCCGTAATAGCAATAGTAAAACATATCATACTGTGTACGTTACCGGTAGTTGCCCAATTGCAAATATTGCCTTCGAAGGCAAAACCTAACTGGAACCCCCACTTGACGTGCGATTAGTCCAAATATAGTACATAAGCACAGGGGGATACGTGTTTTGTTTCATCCATCTTGGGTGCTTATTATGAATGGCGCGTCCGCAATACTGCAGCTACAACCACCCCTACGGCTCGTGCCCCTCCCAATCGTACTCCCTACTATTTCCAACTACCACCACCACCACCACAACCACTACCGCTATGAAAACAACCACCCACCAATACATCCCCACTGCTACTAGCAACACAAATACCTACTCGTACGCAACGCGGGGGGAAATGTGTGAAATATGTTTTGGGGAGTTGATAAAATTCCAGAATAGTAATCTCTTACTCGATACCAGGAATTTCTACACAGCACTCTAAACCCTCCGATGAACGTGTACGTCACAATAACCCGCCAGCTTGTAGAAATTCCTAGCTGTAAATTATTACTGGTATGAGCCTACGATGAACGTGTATGTCACAATAACCCGCCAGCCTTAACCAATCGGATAGTATCAGCTGCTGTCGAGTACTGCTGTACGGCATACAAATATATGATACTCTGATTTACGAATAGCCTCTCTTAATAGCAAACACACGTGACCATAGTAAATAGGACCAAATATTGTTAGTAGAAATTGGTAAATATATAGGCTTTTATGTGTACCGTAGGTCCTATTTACTACATTAGCCCACCCCGTAATAGCACCACGTGGGCGTATCAGTTCCGTGTGGAGCATTATTGGACAATGTAGCAGATGGCGACTACAGTATATGCTGTAGGTGTATCGAATTGCGAGTTTGTCAAAACACATCGTGGGATGGGGTTTGCTACATATGCAGTGTTCAATGTATCCACAGGGGTATTTTTACGCCGGCATTGTGCAACGGGCGAGTCCCGGTCACCTGTGTACTATTACTGCAGCACAACTCCTCCTCTGAAACCTTCCTCCCTCTATTTACCATACACTGAGCTTCTATCTACTCGTACTAACTAATTACTTAACTACTCGCTACTGCTACTGCTACTGCTAACTGCTTACTTGCTTACTGCTACGTTTGCACGCTACTGCGTCTAATCAAACAAAACAGCTACACAAACTGCCAAACTGGCTAAAACTGTGCTTACTGCCTTACTGCCTACTGCTAAACTCGCCTTAACCGCTACCGCTGCTGCTGCTGCTACTACCAATGCTGCTGTTGCTGCTGCTGTTGTCACTGCTACTACTACTACTACTACTACTGCTACTTACTACTACTACTACTACTCTACTACTCTACTACTGCTACTACTACTACTGCTACTACTGCTACTACTCTACTACTACTCTACTACTCTACTACTACTACTACTACTACTACTACTACTACTACTACTACTCTACTACTACTCTACTACTACTACTGCTACTCCTACTTCTACTTCTACTACTACTTCTTATACATATGGTTACAAACACGGACTTTCCTTGCCTTGTCACAGTAGTCCTGTCGCACGTAGCAAGGCTTCGGGGATCGGTCGTACCGCTCGTCCAAGAGAAACACCTGTGGAAAACACCAAGAGGAATCGGACGTCCATCATTGGTTCTTGGCACTCGCAATTATCAAGATGCGGCACCACCGATTGGTTAGTGTCCCATCCCCCGTTCTCCGATTTATGCAGAATACAATTTTCGGATGATCCAGGGGAAAAAGAAAACAGGAGACAACGGGGCCACACTGGCCAACATGTGGGAATTGAAAAGATGTTTCACCTGGAGGGTCCGCGGTTCAACTTTTTGGGTATACTCACTCGCCCGTCCTCCACTATTTTTTACGTACGAAAGATTGCTGCTGAACGGCGGGCTCAGTCATGCTTTATCACCCGGAATACTCCAAACGTAGTCACGTGCTTCCTTTTACCGCTGATTGAAAATATTCTGCATCCTAACCAGTGCCTTAGAGGGGTACGGCTTACTTCGCGTACGAAAGATTGCCGCTGAACGGCTAGTTCTGTCATCCCACAGCAACTGGAATACTTCAGACGTAGGCGAACGGTCGTGGCTCGGTTTGGCAGTCAAGCTGCACTTGGTGAGCTTCCTTTCCGCTGACCAACTATGGGGTATTACCCTCTGTTTTTGGAGGATCATACCCCATCATAGCGGACCAATGCCTTATAGGGGTGGCGGCTAATTTTCTGAACCCCCCACACGAGGAGCTCAATATCTCACCCGAACCGTGATTTCGAAGAAGGACGTTCGCGCGAACCTCGACACCCAACAATTTTTGTAGGAGCCAGCCCTAAAACAAGCAAAAACAACAAGCATAAAAGATAATTCTACCCAGTAGTTACTCACTTGAGAAGGTCAACGCCCGATCAGAACATGGTGAGCCTATACTATACTATATACTATATATATACTATACCATAACATACAATCCTATCCTATTATATACCATACCATACCATACTATCCTATCCTATCCTATCCTATCCTATACTTATTATATCCTCTACTTATTATCTACTGTTATATCCTATCCTATCCTATCCTGTCCTATATAATCCTATCCTATCCTATCCTATCCTATCCTATCCTATCCTATCCTATCCTATCCTATCCTATCCTATCGTACTATACTCGAAAGCGAAGCCTTAGACGTATATCATACAGTAAGCTGAAGTTCATTATAAAAACCTCCAAGCTTAAAAACAATGGAAGGTCGTGAAGGAAATAAATAAATAAAAAACGAACAGAAGCTGAGGAAATTAAATATGGAGGCATACCGGTACAAACCAACGAAAATAGTACCTCGATCTCTCTGTCGGTGTCCCGGTTGAATACGTGCTTGTGCCACATGCCCTGGTGGGCATTTCTGCGGGGGCTGTCCCTTGCTTCGCCAACAGCATCCAGGTACATCTCCTTGAACAGCTGACGCGAGAAAGGGCAAAGAAACGGGGGAAAAAACAAAACAAATCAACAACAACAACAACAACAACAAAAACACAAGACATGTATTATGAGATGAACATTCACCTGCCCTGGATTAGTAAAATCAGCGCAAACAAACACACGGAAAACAAAACAACACATACAACACGTACACACGTACATACATACACAAAAAAACATGACTAATATTAAATCGCACACAACTTCGCATTGAACCAAAATAACTCAAAACAAAATCACAAAATAAAAACAATAACACAATCGAACAAGAATTACGCAAAACACAGCTTTGATGGTTGAAAATAAACAAACCTCGCAACCCATACCCCTCCAAGCCACACAGTCCAACCCAACCGAACCCAGCCCAGGCCAGCCCAACCCAACCCAGGCCAACCCAACCCAACCCACCCATTTGTTCTCCAAGCGACCATCGCCATCGTTCCACCCGTAGTCGTGGTCGTCCCACGTCCCGAGAATGGTCCTAGGACACAAGGCGTTATCTGTGCCGGGGGGCGGGGTGAAGCCGAGACCCCGAGCTGCCGGACACATGTAGTCCAGGAACTCGTTGTATTCGGGATTACGCAGCATCGTCTGAAACCTAGCGAAAGGAAGATACGACGCACCCGATTGATTGTAATTGCATGAAAACAAACAAAAAATGTGTCTTGAAGATTAAAAAAATCATTAACTGTGAGATTGAGGGGTTTTTGTCAAAAACTCTTGTCATTTTTTTGCGAGCTGCGTGTGATACTTTCCATCGCGCGTGCTATTTCACAGAGGGTTTTGTACGACCTCGTGAAGGGTGTGTATCCCTTACGGAGGGGGGGACACAATCTGAAAGTTGGCAGAATTCAGGGAGTGTTGTGTGTCAATATCTATACCTATTTAGTACAATACGAAGTATACCTACAGGTACAGGACACCTGTTAACAATGAGAAAAAGGATGATAAGAAAGCCAGCCTGACATTCAGAGGCGAATAAGAAATTCGACGGCCGTTATCTTGAAATCAGTATAGAGTGCACCCCCTATCAAATACGAAATCCAGCCTCGACGGGCCAGCTTTTCCTGTTTCTTATGAGTAGGTGTCTTGTACTGCTGTATTGTTACCTGGTATTAAACAGCGGTCTTCACTTCGTTTCTTAATCCGAATTATGATGAATCCATCATCATCATCATCATCGTCGATAGTCCCATGCAGTAACAGAAAAAAGAGCAGACGCGTGCTATATATACGACACGTATAGAGGTAGCACTTTTTGGCTGAAATGGTGTTTGAAATGATCGGACTCCTTAACCCATTCAGAACTCAAAAAAACAATCCTACACTAATTCCAAGCAGTTTGACCCCAAATACGTGGGACCAGTTCTTAAGGGGTTATCACCCAAAATCGTCGTACTTTCATTCTCGTTTTTCCGATAGTGTTCGTTGCCTACGTAGGCCATGGTATTCTTCATCGGGTATGATAGAACATTTTTATTTTTTTTTCCCGTCCCAACATCAGTTTTCGGGGTGACTTACGATTAATAATATTTCGGGGGACCATAATAAATAGGACCTACGGTATACACTAAAAACTATATGTTTGCCTATTTTTACTAGAAAAATTTGGTCCCATTTACTATGAACCCCCGTTATAGGATAGAGCTCCTTTAACCCTTACAGGACTGGAGTCCCGTTTTGGGGACAAATGACTTAGAATTAGACTGGTTTGTCCCCAAAACGGGACTGCAGTCCTAAAAGGGTTAAGTTACCCACTCTCATAAAAACGCGTGGTGCACCTCTACCGTAGCATGCTTCAGCACTGCGCTCGCACCGAGGTGGGGGTCGGTTTTTCGGCGCGGTCGTTTTTTCTTTTTTTGACAACGATAAGAGTGGTGCTAACGACGAAAAAAAAAAACAATGTTGTCGGAAGGCTCTCGTTCAGATCTGTTCGAAAACGCCTTGTTTGTTCGGTGTACTATGGCATACCTTCCCATTCTGGCAAATTCGAGCGCTGAAAACGAAAAACGAGGACTCAACGCTCCCTATGGTACCCCGCAGCACTGAACAACGCAAAAGATAACCCCGACTTGTCACTGAGGCCTTACCACCACCCGCCCTCGGAAAAAAAGGAAGACATTGAGTGATTGTATCATCCGGTATGAAAAAAAAGGACAAAACGCCGACGGTACACGAAAAAAAAGAGAGAAAAACATGGGCAAAGACATAAATAACACTCCTTCCCAAGGTCAGAATCAGAAAACAATAAAAAATGGTGAGCTTGGTAGAGCTGTGAGTCGGCAGGAAATCATAACTGGTAACTAGTCGGTAAGTCGCCTGGAAAAAAACAGCTGACGGTCAGCAGCCGACTTGCTATACAACATAAATCAGGCAAGCGAAGCGAGCAAAATCCGCCGAGAAGGACCCGCCGAAAAACGAAAATTGTATCGCGCATTCAACAATCCTTTCGACACACATGGAAACCCTACAAGTCGGATACGACGATTTATTAGTCCGACTAATAACTAGTTGGTGACTTAAGCTGTGCCGACTCACAGCTCAAACAGTTTCTGGATGAAAAAACAAACAATGCTTGTTATTATAGATAGTTCTACTTTGTTCAAGTATACCCCCCCCCCCCCCCCGGCTTGCCCTTCACGGCAAAAAGTGTGTGCGTTAAGGCATTTTCGAGGACCCTCCCTCAACACACCGAAAAAAAAACAATTCGACAAAATTGAAAGCATCAGCCAAAACGGAAACCGGCACTCCAACCCTGGAACGAAAAGCCTTACACAGAAAACAACAAGTAAAATTTAAGAAAAACAGTAAACAGTACAACACATACATCGACAAAGAAAGAGACGAAACACCGTACACACTATATAATACAGGCACCAACCAGGAATGAGACGGAACACAGTACAACAGCGCAACACATAAATAACAAATAACAAAGACAAGGCCGGAAAACAGTAAACAGCACAACACAACGCAGCCAACGAAGAAAAAGGACGGAAAAACCACACGTTCTGTCAAAATACCAGGAACTTGGCATATGATACTACGGATGGTACAGCAATCTCGATATAAAGCATTGGAGTACTCGTAGTTATTTTTTAATTTTCATTGCTCTCACTTTCTGAGCCCGTGGTGGGGGTCGCCCGCAGCACAATACGGCCTTCATAAGGGTTTCCATAACCACCGGAGACAAAACATGAGGAGGACAACGGCGGGGGGGGGAGGCATGCGACACAGGGGACAGGGGGATAAACAGGGGAGGCAGTTTAAGGATGTGGGATAGCAGGGGGGACAGTATCATAGACGAAAGCGGACAGAAGCATGCTCTACCGAATCATATGTAAAGGTGCGCCTGCTCCTTTTCTGAAGGGATTCTTCCACTCCAATCCAAGAGTGTCGTTTAGTGTCGCCTGTCTTTCCTGTCACCCCGCACCAGATGTTTGGCGATCAGATAACGCGAGGAAAACAACGGCAGCAACAACAACAACAACAACAACAACAACAACAACAACAACAACAACAGCAGAGACCCCTCGGTAGTGCTAGTTGCCGGAGTATTGCCGGTAGCCGGAGTACGTAGTGCCGTTTTTTTCGGCTGGCACAATTTTTCCTTGCCATATTAAAACCTACTGTACATCTTCCCCCAAAAACCGGAGTAGTAGCGGTTGCCGCCGCAGTGCCAGTATTTTCGGTGTGGCACATTTTTTCCGTTTCCATACTGAATAAAACCTATGTATTCGCCAAGTCGGCGTAGTGCCGGCTGCCGCAGTATATAGTGCCGGTGTTTCAGGTCGGTACATACCGGCACTATTGAGGGAGTACATACCGGCACTATTGAGGGAGTACATACCGGCACTATTGAGGGAGCACATACCGGCACTATTGAGGGACCTGCACTACTGTACCCATATCGTGCATAGCAACCCCTATCGTACATAACACGCATTTACAGCAGAGATGGTAGTGTAGTGCGCAAGCTTACTCACTCCACACGCATGTAGTTGTCGGTGCAGAGGCAATCGGGGTCCTCGGGCAGAAGATCGCAGTTCACCGTCTAACGATAGCGGTAGGAGTGGTGGTATTAGGAGAAAGAGGAAGGGGAGGAGGGGAAGTTTTATCAGTAGTGGTAGTGGTTGTGGCAGTAGTAGTAGTAGATGTGGTGGTGGTGGTAGTAGTAGTAGCGGTAACGGTAGTAGTAGCGGTAGTAGTAGTAGCAGCAGGAGCAGCAGCAGCAGCAGTAGCAGTAGCAGTATAATAGTAGTAGTAGTAGTAGTAGTAGTAGTAGTAGTAGTAGTAGTAGTAGTAGTAGGAGTAGTAGTAGTAGTAGTAGTAGTAGTAGTAGTAGTAGTAGTAGTAGTAGTAGCAGTAGCAGTGGCAGTAGTAATAAAGTAGCAGAAGCCGCAGAAGGAGTAGTAACAAGAGTGTGTACAGTAGTAGCAGCCACAGTACCGTAACAGACGGACAGACAGACAGTGTGTGAGAGAGAAAGGGGGTCGGGTGGGAGAGGAAGCGAGTGAGGAGGGGGGTATTCATGTCATGCACGGCCGTAGTCGTGGGGGGGTCGTTCTGATCTGTTGATTGCCTTAGTCATTTGACCATTGACCATGCATCCCTTGCGAGACGGGGCACCGCTCCTACTCCTGGTAGAGATACCTCCAACAGTTGGGCGCTCATTACCAGGTACGATGTTTCCATATACGACATATAAACGTTTTGCTAATATTATCCCCTTATTATGTCGACGCTTGTGGCCACCATCGATCTCCTAAGATAGCGATATTTTTCTCGCTACTATTTAGTGTACCTAATTTCTCCATGTCACTGTCTTAAACCCCCTCTTCGCCTCTGACTCATCCTGTTCCTCCTTGTACATTTCACAATCTCCCATTATGTGACTTCTACTCTATTGCTTGGCCACAAAGGCATATCTGTTCATCTTCCTCCTCCTCCCGGCTACTGGTATACCTCCTTGTTCGTTCTGGAAGGTCCAGGTCCCCTACACGTAATCGCAGTTTCAGCGTTTTCGCGAAGTCCATGGGCCGTGCAGGGGGGTGGGGGGGGGAACTATTTTTTTTAACTTAGATTGACATTTTCGCATGAGAACATCTTTCATTTCTACTGTGCAAACGATCTATCCAGCTCGAAACATCAACACGTGGCTGCCTTCGCTTGGAATCACTTCCTACTGCCTGACGTGACAACTATTCTGCGCGATCTAGATAATGTTTCAAATCTCGGACATATCATGATCTAGATCATCTACAGATAGATAATGATCCAGATCATCTACAGGTAGATCATGATCTATACAATCTACAGATAGATCATGATCTAGATCATCTACAGGTAGATCGTGATCTGTATAATCTACAGATATATCATCAACAGATCATCTACAGGTATACCATAATCTAGATCATCTACAGATAGATCATGATATAGAATACCTACAGATATATCATGATCTAGATCATCTACATATAGATCATGATCTAGATCATCTACAGGTAGATTGTGATCTAGAGCATCTACAGATAGATGATGATCTAGATTATCTACAGATAGATCATTATCTAGATCATCTACAGATAGGCCATGATCTAGATCACCTACAGTAGTGTACCTGCTGCCGTTGCGAGAGGTTCGTGCAGGTGCTGGTCAAACCACAGATCACCCAACCCCGGAAATATTGTGTGCCAGATCACGCAGATTGGTTCGAGTCCCACCCGACAACACACGAGCTACTGTAGATCCTACACACAAGGTCGGTAATACATCTATCTGCCTTGAACGATCTAGATCATCAAGTGAAAATCGACGATCCGTTGATGATCTATCTGTCCGAGCTGTGGAGTGATCTCGGCCATCTGCACCGCCGCCGGCGAGGTGACCGGTCCCGCCGACGACGCTATATTTTTATAGGATCGGGCGAAACAAAGAGCATCTTATCCCCTTGCAGGTATGACTATAGTACGGGGGACCATAGTAAATAGGACCAAATAGTGTCAGTAAGAATAGGCAAATGTATAGGTTTTTGAGAGTACCGTAGGTCCTGTTTACTAGTGTTTACTACATTAGCCCACCCCGTAAAAGTAATCATGTTCCGGACGTTAGCTACTCACTTCCGGGTAGAATCAAGCGTAGGAGAAACGAAGAAACGAAGCTTTCTTTTTTCCCAGACCCGTTATGGCATCTGATGGCCCGGAAGCGTATCATTGTCCTTCCGTTCTTATAATTACCCCGAAAGTACGAATGACAGTCCAAGAAATACGAAAACGGACCAAATTACCTATAAGGAGGTAAATACCGGCCTTCCAAGCCAGTCCATACTAATACAGCAGCCAGTCCTCGGAAGTTTCTCGCCGGTTTCCCTTTGTCCGCTGACCTACCTGCCCGGTGCCGCCGTGCCTTTGGTGTCTGCGTCCTCAGCACTCGCTCTCTCCTCCGATGGGTAAGACCGTATAGGTAGCGGTACCGATTCTCAACGCGGCTGTTTTCGATGTTGTTTTCGTTTATTGTTGTTTCCGTCCTGTTTAGTTACTCCGCCCTTCTTTTCTCTGGCCTTCCTACTGCACACATTGTCGTAAAACTCAGACCCAATGTCAATTTAGAGGGCTTTTCTTCCCCCCGCTCTTTCTCCCCGCTACGGTTCGTGCCTTGCACTTTATTATCGCGAAAAGCCCTCAACAGAACTTCCTTCCCTTGCCCACTCGAGCCTGTTTACTTCTTCTTTTTCTTGCGGCCGAAAAGCGCGTGGCAGATCTCTGTCCCCATCCTTATTAGGCAAGAATTAATGAAAGTCCTTGCCCCTTCAGACGCGCGTTCACGATGATCTCTCGATCTTCGTCCGGCTAGGTTTCCCATACGACTGACTGTGGTTCTGCTTAGGGGGGTACACAGCAATAAATCAACGCCTACTCAACGTTGAACCCGGCAATCTCTCGTCCGGTCAGCTCATAGGAGGCTCCAACTCCCTAAACCATTGAAATCAAATATCTTCAGCTTGTGACAGCGAGAGAGTCTGCCTACTAGTGTACGTGTTAATTGGAATCGTTCGGACAACATAATTAATAGATTGTAGGTATATATAACCTCTAATATGTTTAACGTGTCCTGACAATTGTTTTCGGTTGGTCTTCCTTAACCCAAACTGACCGGGTGATCGAGGCCACCTATATATCCCTCCAACAAGATCCCAATTAGTCGGCATAGTTGGCACCGCTGCAACTATTAAGAAGTGGAAAAACCTAGCCAACTAAAACTAGTCGGAAGCGTGTGGTCCACCAAATCCCACCAGGTGATCGAGGTCACCAACATATCCCGCAACCAGGTCCCAATTAGTCGGGATATTTACCGCCGCTGCAACTATTATGGATTGTAAAAGCCTAGCCAACTAAAACTAGTCGGCCGCGTATGGCTCACCAAATCCCACCGATTGATCGAGGTCACGAACATATCCCCCAACCCGATCTCAATTAGTCGGGATAGTTGGCGCCGCTGCAACTGTTAAGGACTGTAAAAGTCTAGCCAACTAAAGCTAGTCGGCGGCGCATGGTGCACCAAATCCCACCAGGTGATCGAGGTCGCCAACATATCCCCCAACCAGATCCCAATTAGTCGGTATAGTTGGCCCCGCTGCAACTATTACTGACTGAATCACCCAGCCAACTAGCAACTAGTCGGCGAGAAGCAGTCCGATCATACTCACCGGGTGTTTAAGGTCACCAACATATCCCCCAACCAGATGCCAATTGGTCGGGATAGTTGGCACCTCTGCAACTATTACTGGCTGTATCACCCAGCCAACTAGGAACTAGTCGGCGACAAACAGTCCGTTGAGGCTCACCGGGTGGTCGAGGTAAGCCATATCTCCCAGCCAGATCCAAGCGTCAGGCTCGGAGGGAATGATGGCCTGGGTCCATATCGGCTGCCCCGGGTCATCCTGCGCACCTCTGGACCTGCGCACAAGGCAAACCAAAACTCAGGGTTACATTGATACACCGCAGTAGTGGGTACCTCGCAAGAAGGCGGTATGACACAATGCAGGTTAACCTTGCCGTAGTGCTGCTATTTTTCCTTATCCCGATTGAAGGCCACATATGCCTTATCCCGATGTAACCCCTCAACCCCTTAATAACTGGTCCCACGTATTAGGGTACAAACGACTTGGAATTAGTGTAGGGTGTTTTTTTCACCTGTAAATGGGTTTAAGAACCGGTCCTCCGTTTTTTGGGGGGAAATACTCGGGAGTTAGTGTGGGATAGGCTTTGCTGTTCTGGAAGCATATACCTTATCCCAAATTAAGGCCACACATGCTTGAGCCCTTGTATTAATAGAACCCCACCCGCGTTTTCGGGGACAAAATACATGGATTTAGTGTGGCATACTTTTTCCTGCAGAAAAACGGTTCACTCGGGATGAGGCGGAAACTGGTCTTAGAGCCGGATAAATCGCTCGGATTATGGCCGGAATTGGCCTTAAAGCGCGAGGAATCGCTAGGGATAAGGCGCGAAACCAGCCTTACAGCGGGAGAATTTGGGTGGACATCAAAGTGAGTTTAAAATCGGGACAAGCCGGTTTTGCCCCCGCCATTCTCTCTACCTTTGCCTTATCAATGGTTGTCTTATGGCGGGGGAACCACTGTACACAACATCGCGCCCCAAAAAAAGACCAACACTTGAAAAAATAACTTCACCCCCAACAAGAACCTTTCTACGTTGGGCACGTTTAAGGCGACATCTTTCACACCTCGCACAGATCATCTACAGATAGATCATCTACAGATATGTCATCTACAGATATGTCATCTACAGATATACCATCTACAGACATACCATCTACAGACATACCATCTACAGACAGACCATCTACAGATATATCATCTACAGACATACCATCTACAGATAGACCATCTACAGATATGTCATCTACAGACATACCATCTACAGATAGACCATCTACAGATATATCATCTACAGGTATATCATCTACAGATATATCATCTACAGATATATCATCTACAGATAGAAAGTATACAGATACATAATCTACAGATACATTATCTACAGATAGATCATCTACAGATAGACCATCTACAGATGGATCATCTACAGATATACCCCCTACAGATAGACCATCTACAGATAGATAGTCTACAGACAGGCCATCTACAGATATATCCCTCAGATAGATCCTTTAGGATCATGTACAGCTCCTAACCTGCCGTTCTGAGCTACTGAGCAGGATCTGTTACAGTACAGATACGACTCAGGGAGGGTGTCCTATATCATGCCTAATTTTATGGCTCCCACTCGGAAACGTGAGCTAGATCATAGTACCGGTCGCCCCGGTGGTATAGCATTCAACCACCAAGATTGCTAAGGCGGAGGTCAGGGGTTCGAGTCTCCGTATGGAGATGTTTATCATCAATTGCCACCAACTGTCGAGAGCGCCTATTATAGCGTGGGCAGGCATAATTCGAAAAGGGTCGAGGAGGGAAGAGAGTGCTGAAATTGCCCTCGCGATAAAGATGCAAGGCACGTACGGTAACGGGGGCGGGGGGGGGGGGGAAGGAGGAGAGCCTACTTAGTGACCCCGGACCTGAGTTATGACTAAGGGGGAGAGAGAAAAGAAGGGCTAAAATGATGAATGGATACGTAAACAAAATGGGATACAGACCACGGATCTATCTTCCATTTCCATTTCCATTTAATTTTTATTGTTTTGTCCATCCCATTTATTATCTTCGCCCTTCCTTTCTCTCTCCTTCCTAGATTAACTCAGATCCGGGTCACAAAGTAGGCTTTTCGCCCTCCTCCCCCACTACGGTTCTTGCCTTGTATTCTTATCGCGAGAAGATTTCAGCACTTTCTTCCCTCGTCGACTTGCGTCGGATTCCGCCTACCCACGCCACGAAGGCGCTCTCAGCGATTGGTTCCTTTTTATATTTTCAAATAAAGGCAAAATCTCTTACCACGGTGGGATTTGAACTCGGGTACCATGTGATAGTAGTCTTTGAAGCTGGCCACTAATCTACCGGGGCGACCATGAAAGAGCTGTATCATCAGGTGGGAACGGATGATCCATCTGTCCGAGGTCTTGATAATAACTGCTGATGTCATTATTTTGCCGTTTCTGAAGTCGATTGAAAATCGCAAGAGGCAATACCGGAGCCATACATCGAGAGGCTGGTGCACTGCATTGCTACTTCATAATATATTTTTAAACATAATTTGAGATACGCGTCCGTATTGCAGAGGACCCTAGTAAATAGGACCAATTATTTGTCGGTAAAAAAAGGGAAATGTATAGGTTTTTGTGTGTACCGTAGGCCCTATTTACTACATTAGCCCACCCCGTAATAGTTGTATGTTGTATTTCAATGGAATTTGATAAAGTGGTTGATCTGGCGAACGGCAGCGGAAAATGTAAACAAACGATAAGAGAGATGCTGCATTTGCACTTGTGTTCTTGATATTTCTTACGTAGCTTGATCGAATCGCAAAAAGCCAGCACACAATCTAGTTGATATCCTGCTGCTGATGATCTTCGTCGCCATTTTATCATACACAAAAAAAAAAACTAAGAAAACGTATTTCTCATCTTTAATGAGGCGAAAAAGGAAATGCGATTTATTTGAGAGGCTGTTACTGCTGTTGCACCAGCATTGCTTATACTACACGGGACGGAAACGTTAGGACCGTTTAATACTCATATGTATGCTCAAACGGCCCTTATATTTCGGTCCCCAGTAGTGGTATACCGTGCCTGGACACCACTGCTGTTGCACGTATCTATTGCTGTTTCTAAAATCGAATGAAGCGAAAAAGGAAAAATACACGAAACCGAGATGTTGTCACTGCTTTTGCACTGCATTGCCTTTATTAACACCCCCTTGACGAAAACTTAAGGGCCGTTTAATGTGCAGTTTTAAGCCCAAATGGTCCTTACACACCCGTGTACAGTGGTATACCTGGTGTGCCATTGCTGTTGCCCTTAGTTGATTTGTATTTCATACCTGGAATGAAGCGAACAAGGGAAAACACACTAGACCGAGAGACTGCTACTGCTGTCGCGCTGCACTGTTTATACCACAATTTTGGACGAAAGCGTAACGACTGTTTTATCATGAATACCTATGCGTAAACAGTCCTTATCTTTCCACCCACATTGGCATAATCTACCAATCGAAAGAAAAATCAGTTCCTCACGACAAGTAACACACATCTGGTACCAGCAAATAAAAACATGTAGTGTAACAAACATATCGACAGCACGTAAAATTTATAATAAAATATAAAAAAAAAACAGCTGCGAAACCGAGGATTTCGTCGAAACTCATATCTGCAAGCTGAGTGTGATACTTCGATCGCGCGTACTTTTACGGTACAATACAATAAGTACCCCTCACTCACGTGCACGATCCGAAGGCTATTCTTGACACCTTTCGAGGAATGACCGGTAGTTGCCGCTGCCTTCCCCCTTCGTAGAGCCGAGAGGGGTAACCGTCGTCGCCCACGTGAACCCCTTCGCGAACCGCAACCGCCACCAGACCCGCCTGTTCGTGGGTGTGTCGCAAAACCGCAAAGCAAAAAATGAGGTACAAAATAATCACCGCGACCTACGAGTACGACATCTCCTTCGTGCGTACTAATAATACAGGCGACCATGGTAAATAGGGGACCTACGGTACAAAAAATACCTACTTATTTAACTATTTCGACTACCAATAGTTTGGTCCTATTTACTATGGTCCCCCGTACCAGGTACTCGATAAAACTGCTGTTGGCACAATTCGATGCGAGTCCACGAGAAATTAAAGGGCCGAGTGAAGTCTTTCTCGCGACAAAAAAATGCAAGGCACGAGCTGTGGCGGGGAGGGAGGGAGGGGAGAAGAGCCGCTTATTTGGTGACTACAGCAGGATCTGAGTTTATGACTACGGTAGGAATGCAGAGGGGAAAGGACGGGCGAAAGTAATAAATGGGACGGGAAAAACAAAAGGACGAAAAATTAAATGTTCACGAGACAACTTGAGACGCGTGCTACGATAGAGGTAGCACTTTTCGACTGAATAGTTTTCTGAACGATCGGGCTCCTTAACCCAAATTCGTCCGACTTTCGCTTTTGTGACGAATAATGTTTCAGAATATACTTCGGTCCTGATATTTCTCATCCGGCAGCACTTCTATTTTCCTCCAAAATCATTGTTCCGGTGAGGTATGCTGCTCCTTAAGTGAGTAGCTCAGAAGCAATATGGTGCACCTCTATCGTAGCATGCGTCTTGAATAAAGCGAAACCAATGGTTCGTTCATCGGTTCTGATTGGCTTATAGGGGTTAACGCAAGCTAGCACTAGTTTTACTCGTCTCTTAACCCAAAAAGAAACCGCGTCAACCGTCTTCCCCACTACGCTTGGTAAAAGCTATATATGCCCTGAACCGACGAAAGCTGTCTCAAGGCAGAGTTGCACCATTTTTTATTTCGTTTTGAAGCTCCTCACTTGAGGAGCTCTACACTAACAGTAAGTAAAAAAACTGATTTTAAGGGAAAAAAGGATAAGTCCAATCCGATTAACATTCATTCCCATACCCGTCTCGTACACAGATACCGTCAACCATTCTCCCGACAAAGCGGTAAGAATTACTCTCCGACGCACGCTATCTTACCCCCTTCAGAACTGTTCCCACGAATTTGGGGAGAAACTACTTGGAATTAGTGTGGGGCATTTTTTTCAGTTCTGAATGGGTTAAGGTAGAGGCGCACCATTTTTGTTTTCCCCTGAAGCTCCTCACTTGAGGGGCTCTGCACTAATAGTGTGTGGAAAAAACTGATTTTAAGAAGAAAAACAAAAGAAAAAGTCCAATCCGATGAACGTCCATTCCCATGGGCTAGGTTATAATAGGCAAAAGACGCGTGCTACGTACGATAGACGTACTCGTCTAGCACTTTTCCGCTGGAAATATTTTCTGAATGAACGGGGCTCCTTAACCCCTTAAGAACTGGTCCCACTTATCTGGGGACAAATTACTTGGAATTAGTGTGGGGCATTGTTTTTCAGTTCTTACGGGACTAAGGGCAAACTGCGACCGACCGCTACTGGTCCCACTTATTTGGGGACAAATTACTTGGAATTAGAATGGGATACGTTTTTCAGTTCTGAATGGGTTAGCATTTTCAGAACTGCAAAACGTATCCCACCCTAATTCCAAGTAGTTTGTCCCCAAAATCGTGGGACCAGTTCTTAAGGGCCCGTTTTAACGAAGAAGAAAAAAAGTCAATCTGGGGAAAAAAAAATTCAAATCCACTTTTCATTGGTCAACACACGCACCAGCACTAAAGATTAGGATCTTGGGGCATAATATTTGGTGCTGGTGCGTGTGTTGACCAATGAAAAGCGAATTTGAATTTTATTTTTTCCAAATTGAATTTATTTTATACTCGTTAATTCGGGCCCTGAAGGCTCCTCAACTCCAACTCACAGCTGACGTATTTATAATAATTTTATTTAACTCCAAATTCGTCGGAATTCTTTTTTTGGTATCGCCACATTTTTTTTTTTTTTTGCTTGGGCCATGGGATTTGTGCATCGGGCTGTTCGAGACTTTTATKTTCCCTCCAAAACATTTTTTGGGATGACTGTGTATAGAGCTCCGTGTAAGTGACCACCCTTCAGAAGGCAAAAACATGGTGCACCTCTATCGTACCATGTGTCGCATATCGCAAACACAAAATGGCGGCATACCGACAATTCTGGGTTAAGGAGCCTTTCATAGGTCATTCAGAAAAACATTTCAGCCGTAATACGTGCTACCACTAACCGTAGCATGGGTCCTCCTCCTTCAACGGGGGATGGATGTACCGTAATAAAAAAACGCGCAAAAAACGGCCTAGACACTCCTACCTTGAGACAAACCTGTCAAGCTGACTATCTCGTCTAAACCGGTACATCGTAAGCCGAAGTGACAAAAACACCGTGTTACTAGTAAATACGTAAATGAGGCAAGGCGGCCTAATCTTTGCAGCAGGCCGTGTGCGTTCGAGGCTTCTTAGACAAATATATACATGAGTTGGGCACGGCCGAGACCGCCCTTGGCAGAGTAGGCAGAGCAGGGGTCGGCGAGCACGATGAGGGAGTTGCGTGTCGCCGGGTGGACGTCATCGCCAGTTATCGCGAAAAGGGCAAAAATCTACGTCTAAGAAAAGCTGTCGAGCTCTCTCCGAGCAGCAGCTGCAATTTTGTACATGTATTTATATATACGAAGTATACATAGAGCCCGCCGGATCCGAAACACACAGCCGCACCGCCACCCAAAACCACAGCTTCACCCCGGCGACCGCGACCAACTCGAGGCGACATGCCCCGAAATACATAGTCCCACGCGTTATGGCCCAAGGGTGCACGCGGCTGTAGACGCCGGGTTTGTGGAAACCGGTCACCTAGAGCTCTCGCAGTCAGTGATACGGCGCGACAAACACTCGAGACTGTTACACACACGGTGCACAGCAGAGAGACAGACTACTAAAAGGATGGAAGCCTGCGCGCGCCCCGGAGCGAAGAGACTATTTTTTTTGTCTTATAATCCAACAAACGGCCTCATTATGAATGGCATGTGTAGAACAAGCGAGCTCGATGTAATGGCGCAGCTCGCAAAGTTGAGTATGTATTTCACCCGCTCAATCAAGTCACAGCTGACACATTAGAAAACATATTTTTGTAAAAACAACAAAAAAAAAAGAAAAATCATAAGAAGTACTTTTTCGGCATCGCGCAGGTCACCGATCCCCAATTGATGATCTAGATCTCTCAGGTCAGATATATTCCTGATCTGCATGATCTGTACGATCTGTATGATCTACATAATATATCTAGACCATGTTTCCTGGTTTGGATCAGTACTTACTCGTAGGCAGATCCTAACACAACCGCTCACAACGGCAGGCGAGGCACAATACATCGTGTACGTGAGGTGTAAGGTAGCTGCGGTGCAGGCTGGTTCAAGTTGCAGTGGGTGATTCTTACAAGTAAGGCACCTTCCCTAAAAGGCATTGCTCAGTGGGGGATCATATATTATCCGCCCAAGATTGGCAACATCATTTTTCGAGTGATACCCTCAAGTTCTGCACAGCACGTGCTTTACGAGTACCGGTACATGATTCCTACCGTAGGTCTGATCTATACCATACCTGGTACACATCAAGTTACTACTCCGGTGAACCATTGCACACAACACAGTCGTATATACCAGATACACGCCCGGAATGTATCGTGCACGTATGCACGATCTAGATCATGTTGCCGGACATCGCAGTCGTTCAAACCCGCACGATCTACCACGTATTCCCCGAGTTGGATCTGTACTATACGGACCCTACACAGTGTCACCAGGGTCATGACGGCAGGTTACGATCTACCGTAGAATCACCTATTACGGAGGGCCATAGTAAATAGGACCAAATATTGCTAGTAAAAGTATATAAATATATAGGTTTTGGTGTATACCGCAGGTCCTATTTACTTTGGCCCCCCGTACTAGATTTTAAAAATCGTGGTCTATCTGACGTATTTATGTTTATTTTTCTTGAGCTACCGACCGACGAATAGGCAGTACAGGATATATATACATGCATACGCATTATATATATTGATGTCATACACGGAAACAAATAAATACATCCCCTCTAAAACAACAACTCACGAGAACAGCAAGCAGCGCAGCAACGGCCGCCAAGGCCCAGAACAGCAGCCGCTGATTTTTCCTCGCCGATCGTTCCCAGGAACTTTCCAGGCGAGAGTGTCTGCCCGCCCCCCTCCCCATCCCCCTTCCCATCCCGCCGCTTCGTGGTCCAACGCCCATCCCTTCTAGCCCGGCTTGGTGGCCTCCCAGGGTCTCATCGTCTAGAGGGCTTTCGATAGGAAAGAGGCCGTGGACAAGGGGGACGGGGTTCGTGAGAAAATATTAAATGCATGCACACTTAGGACGCAGGCTACGTACGGTAGAGGGGTGGCCCTATATTTTGCCGGGTGTCCCCACGTCGATTATATTGATTATAGTATAGGAGCTCCAATTTGCCTTATATTACGGGCGGGCATAGTAAATAGGACCAAATACTGTTACTCGTAGTAAAAATGGGGAAATCTATAGTTTTTGTGTAGACCGTAATTCCTACATTTCTATGAGTCACCCAAAACCGGACGCTGTTGAAAACTGAAAGTGTGTGTGTGCTCTTCACGTGATACCGCCCTTGCCGCCTGTGTACGTCCTAAGCTGGTAGGGGTATGTACCGCCAAAGCTGGTAAGGGTATTCACGTGGAAGATTGCACAAAGAAAACCTGGAGTTTGCGGAGAGGTACTGAATCGTTGGCGTGATTGAGAGGGGATGGGGAAGAGGGAGGGTCATCATGTTGGGGGGTTGCGGTTGAGTAGTTGCACTGTGGAAGTGCAGAGAGGGGAGGCTGGGAAGGGTTGAGATAGAAATCAAGAATACCAAATATTAATAGTGTAGTACGGGGCTCTACTCGTGGGTGTGGGCGAGCAGGGGTCTGGCCCTGGGTGGGAGTTCGGCGAGTTGAAACAATAAACTCCTGAATATATCAATGAGGCTTCTCACGTGAGGCCAATAGTCTCTTATCCCACCCCCCCCTCCCAAAACAAAACTGATGAAAAAAAATCATTAAGATGAAAAACACCCATCGTCTATGTGTAGGTACGTAACGAATACGGGGTTACTGAGGCGCGTCTTTACCGATCTTTAACCCACAAATCGTACCAGATAAGGTACCAAATATAATAATCAAGATGATCAACACCCATCGTCTATGGGTAGGTACACAACAAATGCGTACAGATTTACTGAGGCGCGCCTTTACTGTTTTTTAACCCACAAATCGTACCAGATAAAGTACAAAATATAATAATCAAGATGAATAACACCCGTCGTCCATGTGTAGGTAGGTGCGCAACGAATACGGGGTTACTGAGGCGCGTCTTTACCGGTCTTTAACCAACAAATCGTACCAGATAAAAGTACCAAATACATACCAGGCATAATGATTTCTTGCAGGTTTTTAATGTGTTTTTGGATGTTGAGAAAAAAATTCAAATCACAAGAAGGCGTCGACCCCATCCAACCCTAACCCTATATGACCCTAACCCCAACCTTAGTGCCAGCCAGGCTAAAGCTCGATCAGAGCGCGGCTTCGCCGCGCGTTTTGGACAATCTGAGAAAAACAAGGTGCGGACCACCACAATAACCGTAATATATTTGGTAGTTTTATCTGGTATGATTCGTGGGTTAAGAACACGGTAAAGGCTTACATACTGGGTGGAAGGCGTGAATAGGCCTCTCAACGATAGTGGCTAAAAACCCTTTTGTTGAGGGACTTTTTGTTCAGAGAGGAAATGTGCGAAGGTCGTCAGAGTACCAGTACTCGTAGCCCCAGCAAGCGGAGCCAGTGACTCGCCAGTAGCATCAGTCCTTTTGGGAGGACTCAGCCCTCAAGGCACCGGAGGGGGGGGGGGGGGGGGGGGTGTACTCATGTCGTGCACGGCCGTAGTCATATGACCATAGACCCTCGCATCCCTACAATGCCGGGACGGAGCGCGTTGGGTTTTCACCAACCAGGCAGACATTGCTTGCACCAAGCGCGAAACGCCGTGAGGTATTGGGCGAGTCGCATGGAGGGTGAGCTGCATCCTGCTAAGAACCGCCTCTGAGGCGGACTTGCATATGGACGACAGCTTCAATGAGTTAATTTAATTTCTGGTGTGGCCACTTCCGGAGACAGCAATGGGTTTTACTATGTAACTGCCTCGCGGATCGCCTTACCATATTAACACTACGTGATACGACCATTCCCCTTGTGCGGAACAAAGGTTACTACCCCGCACAAATGATCTACTCGACCGCCAGCTTTGGTGACCGCCAAAAAAAAAAAAAAAAAAACGGCACCCTGGTCCCCTGGTTGTCTAGCTCACGCAGCGAGTGGCGTGTTTTACAGCGTCGTTGCCAACCGACGCCAACCACCTATAATCAAATGATGGTAAGGGGGGGGGGGGTGTACTCATGTCGTGCACGGCCGTAGTCATATGACATAGACTCTCGCATCCCTACATGCCGGGACGGAGCCGTTGGATTTTCACCAACCAGGCAGACATTGCTTGCACCAAGCGCGAAGCGCGTGAGGTATTGGGCGAGTCGCATGGAGGGTGAGCTGCATCCTGCTAAGAACCGCCTCTGAAGCGGACTTGCATATGGACGACATGCTTCAATGAGTTAATTTAATTTCTGGTGTGGCCACTTCCGGAGACAGCAATGGGTTTTACTATGTAACTGCCTCGCGGAGCCTTACATATTACACTACTGAACGACCATTCCCCTTGTGCGGACAAAGGTTCTCCACCCCGCAAAATGATCTACTCGACGCCAGCTTTGGTGACCACCAAAAACAAAAAAAAAACGGCACCCTGGTTGTCTAGCTCACGCAGCGAGTGGCGTGTTTTACAGCGTCGTTGCCAACCGACGCCAACCCAACCTATAAATATAATATATTATAGGGGGGGGGGTGTACTAGTTTCAGGCCGAGTCAATGACCAAGACCTGCATCTCTACAATGCCGGGGGAGGGTAGGGTTTTCACCAACCAGGAGAATTGCGCAAAAGGCAAAGGTGGGTACCGGAGGCTGAGTCGCCATGGAGGGGGGCTGGCAAATCTTGCTGAGAGCTTTGAAACTTTGTGACTAACAACGAGTGAATCTTACAGCAACGCTCACTGCGTGGCCGAGGGATTTGGTACAAATCGGTCGGTCGGTGTCCGAGGTAGGTAGGTACCACGGTAGAACGCAATGGAGTTGACGCATGCAACGGTAGAGGTGCACCTTGTTGTTCTGACGGTAATCACTCGAGGAGCGCTCTATACGCCACTCGCAAACTCGCTGTGGAGGAAAAACAAAAGTGCTACGTACGTATATGACACCCGATGAACAATTCCATGGCCTGAGCAAACGATGAAAAATAAAATGTGGCAACACAGGGCGAGTGAAAGGCCGACGTTTTATTTTTTTGTCTAGGAGCCCGATCGATCAGGAAATATTTATCTCAAAAGTGATATCTCTATCGTAGCACGCGTCAGAAGTTGTACGGTACGGGACGCGTCAGAAGTTGTACGGTACGGGACGCGTGCTACGATAGAGGCAGCACCCTACGGATGAAACGCTTTCTGAGTGACGGCGCTCCTTAACCCATTCAGAACTGAAAACGTGATCCCACACTAATTCCGAGTAATTTTATCCCAAAAATGGGGGACCAGTTTTTAAGGGGTTAACCCGAATTCGTCGGAATTTCATTTATTGTATTGTACTATAAACGTTTTTGTATACGCATGCCACGGGATTGCTGATCGGGCAGCACTTACATATTCCTCCAACATGAGTTTTTGGGTGAGGTATTGAGCACCTCAAGTGGCCACCACCAGCAAAACAAAACATGGTGCACTACCTCTACCGCGGCAAGCGTCACGGGTGCAACGCGATCCCACCCCTACTGCGGGTGGTCGCCCACCCACGCTCCTCGCACCTCGCAGACGGTTTCAGACACCAAAACGCTGTCATGGGTTTGGTCACTACACATCACTTATTATACTGGTATCCCCTCATATCCCTTAAATGGGGCCGTCCCGAACGGGTTACAAACATTTCATCGTTGCCCTTCACCCATCCAGAACTGAACAAAAATGTCCCACACTAATTCCGAGTACTTTGTCCCCAAGTTCGTGGGACCAGTTTTTAAGGGGTTGAGGAGCGGAGACCCCCGTGAGTCAGAAATGTTTCGGCAAAAAAAAAAAAGGTACAGCGGTACCTCTATATCGCAGTGCGGTATTCATAGACGCATGCTACGGTAAAGGCGCGCCGTGTATTTCCTGAGGGGCGTCACTTCGAGGAGCTCCATACTAATAGTAAGTAAAAAAACTGATTTTCAAGGAAAGTAAAAATGGCTACGACCCGATGAGCAATCGCATTGCTCAAGTATAGAATGAAACCAATTTTCAACACAAGAATGAATTTCGGACGACTCTGGGCAAACCCATTCAGAACTGACAAAAATTCCCACACTAATTCCAAGTAGTCTATCGCCAAAATCGTGGGACCAGTTCTTGAGGGGTTGAGGAACCTCGTCATTTAGAAACAGTTTCAGCCAAAAAGGCCTATCTCTGCTCGTAGCATGCGTCAGTAGGCGACATGTCTTTCATAAATTCGGGAGCCACTGTAAGAATTTCAGGCTGGTATGATGATGAATTTAAGACTTTTCCAGCTAACTACAGTAGTATACATTTGTGCTCATCGAGGAACGCCCGCCACTCCAAAATTACCTACCATAGCCTTGAATGAAGAGCCTGTGCTCAACGCTGACATTATAATAAGCCGGAGCCTTAGCCGACATAGAGGATTCGTAACTTCAGTCGCGTACTGTATAGGGGTCAGAAGGTACCCCACCTGTCGCCCCGGCATGTCCAGCAGGCCGTCGAGGGTATACTTTCCCCCACGAAATTGAGTTGGATAGTGAACGTGATGCCTACGAATCGAGAAAAAAAAATTATTCGATTGCAGCAGGGGCGCACGACTGTATAAACAAAACACACGAAACGATCAAACCACACTCCTAAAATATAAAACAATGAAAAACAAACAGTGGGGTACGGGGGAATTTCTGGGCAATTTTACGAAAATCAATTCTTCTCGAAGCTTTTTTACGCGGTTTTAGGAATATCCCTCCTGTCTGGTGTGGCCACACCATAAACATAAATCAATTCACTGGAGTCTGTCGTTCATATGCAAGTCCGCCTCACAAGCGGTTCTTACGAAGTAGGATGCAGTTCACCCTCCACGCGACTCGCCGGACACCTCCCGTTTCGCTTCGCGCTTGGTGCAAGCAATGTCTGCCGGGTTGGTGTAAATCCAACGTGCTCCGTCCCGGCATTAATAGACACGCGTGGGTCTATGGTCCTACGACTACGGCCATGCACGACGATGTTGTATTTTTTAAAACATGACTGTTGTTGTTGTTCTCACATGAATTCATCGCCACAATGCAAGTCTGTGGTCACAGGGCAGGTTCCACTAACTCTGGAGTGGAGGAATACCCCAGGAACGAAACGAAAAAGCCCCCCCACAGAACACATACTGCAATACCTGCAACAGATTGTCTATCTACCTCACACCAAATAATAACATATGAAGAATAGTGAGGTCAGCATACGTACGCATCATATACATACGATACACTGTCCAATGCGCGCGCGGGGGGGGGGGTGCAGCACCGAGCCGTCACCGAGAAGAACAATGGAGCGAGCCAAACAAAACGAACATGTGCACCCCTGACTGAAGGAGTGCCACGGCACCAAACGAACTTAGGAGGCCTTGGTGTGTGTAAATATATCCGTACGAGGTACTGCTTGAACAGGCGTTGCTGGCCAGCGAAGGACCCGCAGCAATACACACCTATAACAGTACCTACATGTAGGTTTTTGGCGTGTGGTCGTATGTGTTGTCTTGGGTGTAGTTATACTGGTATTGATACAGCAGTGATAGTACCTTAGATGTATACTCGTACCTGGGGTGCTGAGTAGGAAGTCCGGAATCTGTTGCGCTGATTGAAAGCGTTAACATTCTCGCGAGTGCAGTGGCGTGGCCCCCCATGTCTCGACACAATCAACGAACCCCAAGGCAGAATAGTGCCGACATGTCCGAAAATATAAACACCTTTTGGATATTCCATGTCAGTATCCAAATGTTCCTTACATTTTCGGACGGAATGGTATGCACNGGGGACAGCAATGGGTTTTACTATGTAACTGCCTCGCGGACGCCTTACCATATTAACACTACGTGATACGACCATTCCCCTTGTGCGGAACAAAGATTCTCCACTCCGCACAAATGATCTACTCGACCGCCAGCTTTGGTGACCGCCAAAAAAAAAACAAAAAAAACGGCACCCTGGTTGTCTAGCTCACGCAGCGAGTGGCGTGTTTTACAGCGTCGTTGCCAACCGACGCCAACCCAAGGGGGGGGGGTGAAAAAGGACTGAGTCCCACCGGTCCTCAGGAGGGCCTGGGGGCCCGAAAGGCCTAAGTCCCATCAGTCCTCAGGAGTGCCTGGGGGGCTAAAAGGATTCAGTCCCACCATTCCTAAGGGTGAAGAAAGGCCTTAAAGGACTGGTACCCCGGAGGACTGTAGTACTCTGACGACCTTTGGGAACTTTGATAACACGAGTGAATCTTACAGCAACGCTCACTGCGTGGCCGAGGGATTTGGTACAAATCGGTCGGTCGGTGTCCGAGGTAGGTAGGTACCACGGTAGAACGCAATGGAGTTGACGCATGCAACGGTAGAGGTGCACCTTGTTGTTCTGACGGTAATCACTCGAGGAGCGCTCTATACGCCACTCGCAAACTCGCTGTGGAGGAAAAACAAAAGTGCTACGTACGTATATGACACCCGATGAACAATTCCATGGCCTGAGCAAACGATGAAAAATAAAATGTGGCAACACAGGGCGAGTGAAAGGCCGACGTTTTATTTTTTTTGTCTAGGAGCCCGATCGATCAGGAAATATTTATCTCAAAAGTGATATCTCTATCGTAGCACGCGTCAGAAGTTGTACGGTACGGGACGCGTCAGAAGTTGTACGGTACGGGACGCGTGCTACGATAGAGGCAGCACCCTACGGATGAAACGCTTTCTGAGTGACGGCGCTCCTTAACCCATTCAGAACTGAAAAAGTGATCCCACACTAATTCCGAGTAATTTTTCCCCAAAAATGGGGGACCAGTTTTTAAGGGGTTAACCCGATATCGTCGGAATTTCATTTATTGTATTGTACTATAAACGTTTTTGTATACGCATGCCACGGGATTGCTGATCGGGCAGCACTTACATATTCCTCCAACATGAGTTTTTGGGTGAGGTATTGAGCACCTCAAGTGGCCACCACCAGCAAAACAAAACATGGTGCACTACCTCTACCGCGGCAAGCGTCACGGGTGCAACGCGATCCCACCCCTACTGCGGGTGGTCGCCCACCCACGCTCCTCGCACCTCGCAGACGGTTTCAGACACCAAAATGCTGTCATGGGTTTGGTCACTACACATCACTTATTATACTGGTATCCCTCATATCCCTTAAATGGGGCCGTCCCGAACGGGTTACAAACATTTCATCGTTGCCCTTCACCCATCCAGAACTGAACAAAAATGTCCCACACTAATTCCGAGTACTTTGTCCCCAAGTTCGTGGGACCAGTTTTTAAGGGGTTGAGGAGCGGAGACCCCCGTGAGTCAGAAATGTTTCGGCAAAAAAAAAAAAGGTACAGCGGTACCTCTATATCGCAGTGCGGTATTCATAGATGCATGCTACGGTAAAGGCGCGCCGTGTATTTCCTGAGGGGCGTCACTTCGAGGAGCTCCATACTAATAGTAAGTGAAAAAACTGATTTTCAAGGAAAGTAAAAATGGCTACGACCCGATGAGCAATCGCATTGCTCAAGTATAGAATGAAACCAATTTTCAACACAAGAATGAATTTCGGACGACTCTGGGCAAACCCATTCAGAACTGACAAAAATTCCCACACTAATTCCAAGTAGTCTATCGCCAAAATCGTGGGACCAGTTCTTGAGGGGTTGAGGAACCTCGTCATTTAGAAACAGTTTCAGCCAAAAAGGCCTATCTCTGCTCGTAGCATGCGTCAGTAGGCGACATGTCTTTCATAAATTCGGGAGCCACTGTAAGAATTTCAGGCTGGTATGATGATGAATTTAAGACTTTTCCAGCTAACTACAGTAGTATACATTTGTGCTCATCGAGGAACGCCCGCCACTCCAAAATTACCTACCATAGCCTTGAATGAAGAGCCTGTGCTCAACGCTGACATTATAATAAGCCGTGAGCCTTAGCCGACATAGAGGATTCGTAACTTCAGTCGCGTACTGTATAGGGGTCAGAAGGTACCCCACCTGTCGCCCCGGCATGTCCAGCAGGCCGTCGAGGGTATACTTTCCCCCACGAAATTGAGTTGGATAGTGAACGTGATGCCTACGAATCGAGAAAAAAAAATTATTCGATTGCAGCAGGGGCGCACGACTGTATAAACAAAACACACGAAACGATCAAACCACACTCCTAAAATATAAAACAATGAAAAACAAACAGTGGGGTACGGGGGAATTTCTGGGCAATTTTACGAAAATCAATTCTTCTCGAAGCTTTTTTACGCGGTTTTAGGAATATCCCTCCTGTCTGGTGTGGCCACACCATAAACATAAATCAATTCACTGGAGTCTGTCGTTCATATGCAAGTCCGCCTCACAAGCGGTTCTTACGAAGTAGGATGCAGTTCACCCTCCACGCGACTCGCCGGACACCTCCCGTTTCGCTTCGCGCTTGGTGCAAGCAATGTCTGCCGGGTTGGTGTAAATCCAACGTGCTCCGTCCCGGCATTAATAGACACGCGTGGGTCTATGGTCCTACGACTACGGCCATGCACGACGATGTTGTATTTTTTAAAACATGACTGTTGTTGTTGTTCTCACATGAATTCATCGCCACAATGCAAGTCTGTGGTCACAGGGCAGGTTCCACTAACTCTGGAGTGGAGGAATACCCCAGGAACGAAACGAAAAAGCCCCCCCATAGAACACATACTGCAATACCTGCAACAGATTGTCTATCTACCTCACACCAAATAATAACATATGAAGAATAGTGAGGTCAGCATACGTACGCATCATATACATACGATACACTGTCCAATGCGCGCGCGGGGGGGGGGGTGCAGCACCGAGCCGTCACCGAGAAGAACAA
This sequence comes from Saccharina japonica, assembly GCA_008828725.1. Lineage (NCBI taxonomy): Eukaryota > Phaeophyceae > Laminariales > Laminariaceae > Saccharina > Saccharina japonica. The sequence goes on from MEHQ01002765.1 coordinate 133,463, forward strand.
TGGAGCGAGCCAAACAAAACGAACATGTGCACCCCTGACTGAAGGAGTGCCACGGCACCAAACGAACTTAGGAGGCCTTGGTGTGTGTAAATATATCCGTACGAGGTACTGCTTGAACAGGCGTTGCTGGCCAGCGAAGGACCCGCAGCAATACACACCTACTAACAGGTACCACGGTAATATATACATATATCAACAGGGTAGTGCTGGTGCTACTGATAGATCGTCTTGCTTTGCTAGTCTTGTTGAGTGCGCTGCTCGCTTGCTATGCTCGTGTGATCTGCTTGTTCCGGCTTGGTTGCGTCTCTGTTAAATCTTGTCCAATTTGCCATTTGCCCTGCCAACCCTGCTTTGCTTGCCTTGCCTTGCTCTGCTCTACTTTGGCGGGCTTCGCTGTGCTTTGGTCTGATCCCCACCTCTGCTTGGGTTCGGCTGCCTTCTTGCTTTCGCTCTGCTCGTGTTAGCCTGTCTGCGTGTATTGATTGATACGTACCTTTACTTGCAGCAGTTTGGGTTTATATTTCGTTGTGTTCTTTTCGTTTTCCGCGCCTTTGCTTGGCTTTGCGTTTGCTTCTGCTTTTGCTTTTGCTTGGTTTTGGCCTGGTTGAGGCTTCTTACGCGTCTAATCCGGGGAACAGAGTACTTTGTTATAGGACCAAACCAAACATGGTGTCTAAACATATAGGGAAAATATCCCATCGTGGCTTCTGATTACTCTTACTACATATGCCCACCCGGGAATATGTACCGGAATTATTACGCAACACGCCTGCTACGATAAAGGTGCACCATGTTTTTTTCCCGACGCTCTCCTCACCTGAGGGGCTTCATACTAATAGTGAGGAAAACAAAAACGATTTTGGAGGGAGATAAAAGTGTTACTCGTGTGATACGAGTACGTATGATATGATCTGATTACCAATCCCATGGCCAAAGCATACGATGAAAAACACACTGGTAGGAAGACAAGAATGAAAGTCGTATCATACGATTTTGGGTTAACCCCTCATGAACCTGTTCTCCGTTATGGGGGACAAACTACTTAGAATTAGTGTGGGATTTTTTTCAGTTCTGAATGGGTTAAGGAGCCCGATCAACCAGAAATCGTTTCAGCCAAAAAGTGCTCGTACCTTTTATCGTAGCACGCGTCCCGGGGGGGGGGCATAGGAATCAGAACCAAGTACACCAAATAGAGCGTGTAAACATCGGAGGATACATGGTTTTCGGGTCGATCGCGGTTTCTAATCACGTCGTACGACGTATGGTCCCAAGGAGATAATACTACTGTAGTCCCACTCCGCAGTCGAACCCAGGGGTGCGTGTGGTTTGGTGGCTGTCTTGCTTTTGTGCTGCTGCTGCTGTTCTGCTTGCTCGAGAGACATCAGTCTTGAAAACTCCGGGGGACGCTAAAATAACCCCCCCATTCTAGTTTTGGAAAATCCTTACCGTGTTGTTGAAAACCGTTACGGCGGTGTGGGGATTTGGCGGCGGGCGAGTGTTTGCAAATAAGCTTGAAACGGGTCTCCGAAAAAGAAGGCGACGCCAAAATTAGAAACGCCGAAATTAGAAACTCGAATTCGCTCCTAATGAGATACCTGTTACAGCAGTGCAGCAGAACAGGACACCTTATGAGAAACAGGCTAATAAGAAAGACAGACTGGCATTTAGAGGGAAATAGGAAATCCAAGGGTCGTCATATGATAATTAGTGTGGTAAGCACCCTCTCCCCAAAAAGAAATCCAGCCTGGGTCAGCTTTCCTGCTTCTCATTATTAATACGTGCGGTAGGTGTCCTGCCTGTACTATTGTACTGAAATAAAAAACTGTACGTATAAGGTCAACACTGCTGTACCATACGAGTACTGTCGTAATGTCTCTTATCCAAGTCTACTGCTGTAGCTACGACATCTCCCACGTCCACATCAGGCACACCCATCCGGAGCAAGAGGTAGCCGCGGGAACCTCGTACACGCGTCACAGCAGATCGTCAGCAGTGTAGATGTACTCGCAGTAGTTTGGGCGGAGCTGGGTGCTCTAGATTTCATGCCTGGTGCCTGGTAGTTGTACAGGCAGCCTAAACCCCATCTGAACCAGAAGCAGCAGCAGCAGCAGCAGCTTCTCGGCCACTGCTGCGAGTTGACGCGTGCCCTATGCCCCAGAAACTTGAAGGACTCCTCTTGCAATACATACTGCTGTTGCAGGTTGTTCTATACTCAACTCAGCCCCCCATTGCCACCACAGCAGCAGCAGCAGCAGCAGCAGCAGCAGCAGCAGCAGCAGCAGCAGCAGCAGCAGCAGCAACAACAGCGGCGGCAGTACCAGCAAGCAGCAGCAGCAAGCAGCCGGCAGCAGGGGCCAACAGCAGGAACAACAGCAGCACGACTGGCTGTCGTATATAGCAGATTGAATCTGAAACCGAGTGCGGCATTCGCCGTGTTCATTGTCACCTGAAACCAGAGGAACTTGTTGCGCCATGCTGTCGACTGCTGAGCTCGATCTCCACTTCATCGTCCTGCCTCATCCCCATCTCCTCCTCCTCCCCCCCTTCCTCCTCCTCGGCGAAAAAGTCTGGCTCGTTTTGCACTCGTGCATTCCCTGCTGGTGTCGCCATGGCAGGCAGTTTCTCCTGACCGCAGCAGTAGTGGTCGAAGCCTCCAGCTGATGTCGGTTGTTGATGCAGATGCAATCGACGGAGCATCTCCAGCAGCATGCGACATGGGGTGTTCCATTGTTCGCCAGATGGCTAAAAGTACGAGAGGGGATTGGGGTTCGTCTAATGGCCCCCGGATTCCTGTCCATAAACGCAATTCATGTACACTGGAAACCTCTGACAAAAAGTCCCCGTGACATAGAGTTGTGCCCCGGTTGGGTGAGAACCGGGTACCCGGTACCGGGTACCCGGCCCGGCCTGGACCGGAACCGGACCGGTCCAAGTCTCCGACCCGCCGGGTATCTGTGCCCCGGGTACCCGGGTACCCGGGTACCCGGGTACCCGGTTCTACGATATACGGAGCCCCTGAAAACTT
>MEHQ01002765.1:138116-206686 GCA_008828725.1 Saccharina japonica
GTGGCGCAGCAGACGCAGGTACTGCAGGAGGGCCACTTGACACCACACCACGATCTCATCTCGTCACATTATGCCAACACATGCGCGCCGAACCCTTCGAAATGTGGATCAATTGGCTAGTTTACTCGGGAAACCGACCGAAAAACCGACCGAAAATGTTCGGTTTCGGTTTCGTTTTTTTTTCGGTTTAAAATGAAAAACCGACCGAAACCGACCGACTTTTCGTTGGGAAACCGAAAAACCGACCGAGTCCATTTTCATTTTCGGTTCACATCACTGCTCCTGATACTATCAGTGAGTCGAAATTTCCCGGAAAACCGCTGGAAGATCTATCCTAAGTCGTCGTCAGGATTACTCCAAAAAGTAACGGTCGTGGCCAATAACGATGGAGATACTGCCGGTATGGGACTACGTATGATATATTTACCGTTTACTGGCCCCCATTGCTTGGTCCATAGCATCGTGGCGCCTGGCACGTGACACCAGACTCAAAGTATAGGTGTATACACACGCGAGCAGTACATAATTGTACTCGTACGAGCATAGCATGATGAGTACCAGGTAGTGAACAAGGTGAGCCGTCGGGTCCTGACCGAATATAATGCTCACGAACGACAAACAACGCGAGGTTACTATACATAACTCGACTCGCACGTGGCTCGACATGCCTTCGCGCACGCCAATCGCGCACATATATACATCTCTGAATACCAGAGATTTACGGAAAATGTGTGAAACCCGCTCACGCAATGTCATACCAGGTATGATGTACCTGGGTATGTACCTGGTACCGATATAGGCGATTCACTGCAATATCAGTTGTGTCGACGTGTCTACCCTCTCGCTCGCCTTACCGCGGCCAATGTGGGCGTTCCTTGCGCACACTCGGTTCCCTCGCCAACCTCCTGGGACAAAAAGCCACGAAGGTCTAGCTCGCTAAAGCCTGTAATTGGCCAAACTACAGCACTGCTACGACGTACGAGTACTGCAACTGTCGTTGTTGTACATACGGTAGCAGCGCTGACGCCGCACGATTACCTAAGCAAGCAAAATACGTGTTCTAGCTGACGAACAACCCCATGGCGCAAAGTCTAATGAAACACATTGCAACACAAAAATAAGCCCGATCATTCAGAGAACATTTCAGATTAAAATCGGGTGGTGTACTACCCGACATTTTTTTGCCCGTGACTACTCGTATAGCACTTTTAGCCACGGAGTGCCCATGGCTGCTTGACAGCGGCGCCATGGTTTCTCCATGGCGGCTCCATGGTGACACCATGGCCACTCCACGGCTACTCCATGGTGTGTCCATAACTGACCATGTACACCCCATGGCGTTGCCATGGACACACCACGGAGTAGCCATGGAGTCGCCATGGGCCATGGAGTCGCGTTGGAGCCGCCATAAAGTTATTCAATTGACAGTGATGATCAGGAGACGGAGTGGCACCAACAGCCCCGAGCTGTGAGCCCAGACAAGTACTGCCCTATGCAGTATGTCCCAGAGAAAAGAAGATGATGTGTTTATGTCTTGAATATTACAGCAGTACCCAAGGGAACACGAGGAGAAGAGGGTTGGAGTGGGTGTAGATTGGAGTGAGATGAGGTGGGAGCGCGAGCTCCTACCCATCACGTCTGCCCACCAACCACAATCCCTCGCACGTTCCCGAACCACAAACCGAGGTCCAGTACGGGCCACAAATCAACAATTCTCACTTCCAGAATAGCCCGCAATGTCCCGTTCCCTATAGTCAATGGACTTTCCACATACCAGGTAATGTTTATGGGCTACTGTAAATCCCGTACTGCCGCAAGCGGAGCGGCCGATCCGCCACACTGTTAGTGGATATAACCTATATCGAACACCCTCCCTTGGTGTATCCACTACATGCCTGTGCGGGGACACCGCGGGTATCGGCAAAACTAGACCGAAGCGCTTACTATGAAAGCCTACCTCAAATAATATATTCCACTAGAAGATCAGGAAAAATATTGAAACCTAACCCCTACCCAAAAGGAAATCGCGGTGCCTCTCGAAACTCTCTCTACCAATCGCTTTCGTTAGGATATCCGCATGCTGATCTTCCGACCGAAGATACTGCACAGAGATGTCACCACTGGAAACCAACTCCCTCAGAAAATGGTACCGTACGTCAATGTGCTTACTGTTGGACGAGCTCAAGGGGTTCTTAGCTAGGTCTATCGCCCCCTTATTGTCCTCGTACACGCCAATGCTCATCGGCCCCAGACAGGGCATCAGAAACGCCAGTATCCCCCTCACATACAAGGCCTCCTTGACCCCGTCTGCCATTGCTACGTACTCTGCCTCAGTGGTAGATAGGGTGACGCATTTCTGCGTCCTAGAGAACCAAGACACTAGCGTACCCCCGCAGCAAACTGCAACACCAGAAACAGAACGCCTGTCCTCCGCCTTATGGGCGTAGTCTGCGTCCACGTACGTCTCCAAATCAAATTCCATCTGAACAGAACCCACGTCGCTATCCCTCCGGAAAGTTAAGCCTAACTCCGACGTGGCATTCAGATACTCGAGAATCTTCTGCGCCGCCTTGTAGTGAATCGGCTTGGGGTCATGTGAAAACCGTGCGATTGCCCGAACCGCATTTGCGATATCGGGTCTTGTCTGGTTTGCGATCCACATCAGGCTCCCCACGATCTCACGGAACGGTACATCGACCACAGTTTCCTCCTCGCTTAAGGGCCTGAGGTCCAAGAAAGGGGTAGCGGGGATAGGGCTAGAGTTTGAAACACCAAAACGATTCAGTACGCTCCGAATGAACTGAGTCTGAGAAATCTCCAAAGTCCCTTTCTCCCGGTCCCTCTTGTACTCGCTGCCCATGTACCATTCTACCTCCCCGAGATGTTTGGTGGGAAATCTCTGGTTGAGGGCACTGACCACTACTTCAGTTACCACCTCAGTAGCTGCAATCTTGATGTCGTCCACATGGAAGACCATCATCGCCACAACGTCACCACCAACCACCAAACGAAACACACAGGGATCTACCAAGCATTGCTCGAAACCACACTCTACCAGGGTTGACGACAACAGCTGATACCACGCTCGACCACTCTGCTTCAAGCCGTAAAGGGCTTTGTTGAGAAGCACCACCTTACCAGATAGTGATCCACAACCGGGGGGCAGACGTAAGTAGATATCGGTGTCCAACTCAGACTGGATGAAAGCCTGGTCTACATCTAAGTGCCTCAGGTCCCAGTCTAGCTTACACGCCATCGCCGCTACCAACCTGTTAGAGGTAGCAGAAGCCGTAGGGGCAAACGTCTCAAAGTAGTCTACTCCTTCTACCTGGCTGTAACCCATAGCTACCATGCGGGCCTTTGCCCTGTCAACCATACCATGCGAATCTCCCTTCCACTTGTACAGCCACTTGGCGTCTACGATGTTGCACCCCCCAGGAATTTCAGTCACTTCCGCGAAGGTTCCGGCCACCACAAGCCCATCGAACTCCTTCGTCATCGCCTCCATCCACACGTCGGAGTACTCCGACGAGCACGCCGCGGGGTACGAGACTGGCTCCGGTCCAGCTTCCCGGACGAGGCATTTAGGTAACTCGCCCGGCTTACGGGTAACCTCCTGTACCGCCAGAAGCCCATGGATTAGTTTCCCCCCTTCATCGGGCCCGAACATACTCACCAGGCCAGCTGCATCTTGATTGAGCGCTCGCGTCTGCGCCCTAGTTCGCCCAAGCTCCTCGCCACCTCTGAACCCTAGCAGGCTCGACTCGAGTTGACGCGCCGCAGTCCGCGCCATCGTAGGAACAGGATCACTCTCGCCCGATGACGTCGTCTCGCTCTCCTCGACCGACAAGTCGCCGTCGACAGACGGCTCGCTGCCCACCAACGACGCAGAATCGCCTGGTGGGGGAATAGTGGCATCGGGGGCTGGCAGACTTTCGCCGTCTACATAACCCGGTTCACCTTGGCCACCATGGCCTACACTCCCCGCTGGAGGAGCCACTCGACGCTGATGGGGGATTCCCCTCCCCAGCAGTGGCAATGGAGTCGGTGGGCCAGAATCGAATTCATCTAGCCCTCCCGGCTCCGGCGTCCCTCCCAGCTCCGACGCCCCTCCCAGCTCTGGCGTCCCTCCCAGCTCCGGCGCCCCTGCCAGTTCCGGCGATGCCGGCTGTTGCAGTTGCACCGGCGGCACCCCCATGACCGGAGGTGCCTCCCAGGTGACGTCCCTTGTTTCTATCACCTTGTTCGCCCGTGTCAGCATGCGCAATGAATCACGGGGGTGGTCGATGCCTGGCCCGAGGTAGAAGCTACTCTCGCACCTGGGGAACGACTTTGACGGGCGGTTCCAACGACAATACCCCGGACGAAGAAACGGGTGCGGTGACGCAGGTGCAGTCTTACCATGCCACATCTCGTGCGGCGACTTGTTACCCGGGTTGGACGCAGTCGCGGTGCAGTTCAGGGCCGCACACGCCCAGTGTACAGCCTCAGCCCAGAGGGTCTCCGACGGTGGCAGTTCGACGTGTGGGAAGAGGATGGGGGCTTGGATGCGAGCAGCAAGCGCCGAGTTTTGGATGATACCGAGGGCTCGCTCGGCAACGCCGTTTAGCTCTGGACACTTTGCGTTGGTGAATTCCTGTTTGATGCAATACTGCCTGCACACGTTCCCGAAATCCCCACCAAAGAACTCTCCCCCATTATCAGACCTTACTCTCTCTACTTCCGACGGTACACCATCCGCACGTACGTCAGCCAAAAACTTCCTAAATGCGTCAGCAGCATCGGACTTGCGCTCGAGGAAGTATACCCATGAGTACCGGGTAAAATCATCCTTCACTATCATCACGTACTTCTTACCAAGCAACGAAGGAACACTCTTAGGACCACTCAGATCCACGAAAACTCTTCCTAGCTTCTCTGTCGCGCGTGATTTTGTACTGTTAGCGATCGGCTTACGGTATCCCTTGGCCATAGAACAACCAGTGCATGGTCTCAACCTACCTAGCAGCTCTACACCTAGTGATTTCGCAGTCTCTCTCAACAAAAATTCGTTAGCATGGCCGTGCACGCAGTGGAAAAAGTTGATGTCTACAGGAGTCTCATGCGAGTCCACGCTACCAGGGGCTATCACGGGGAACGCTAGAGGGTCAGGATCATCAAGTTGCACAAGGTTCCCGCTTGCCAATGTCAAACGTCTGAGCGACTCAGGCTCACGCTGGTCAACACTATCGGGGGCTATCACAGAGGAGCCCAGGGGGGCAGGGAGAGCAGGTTGTACGACGCTCTCGACGGGTTCGAGAGCCGACAGGGGAAAAGGGATGCACTCGTCATCGGGGTCAAGCCGTCTACCGTGGTTAGAGTAACCAGAACCATCACTCCAAAACCTAAGACGTCCGTCCGCTAGGGTCACGCTCATATCCTCATCGTCAGTTGAGAAACCTACTCCTCGCGTGTGCGCAGCCATTAGGGAAAAAAGGTTGAAAGCCAAGCTGGGCACGTATGCTACCTTGTCTAGCCTTACTGTGATGCCTTCTTCTTTGTTGGGGAAAACAACCGTCAGCGACCCGTAACCCACAACGTCTATGAAAGTATCGTTGCCAATCTTAACCTTGTCCTCGGATGGTTGCACGTCTTGGAGCAAGTCAGCTGATCTAGTCATGTGAAAGGTTGCACCACTATCAGCTATCCACTTCTCTGTGCCGTCCTTACTCTGCTCGCGCTCTCCTACCGCATCGCTCTTACCAAGCATACCAATCGCTAGACAGCCTATAATCTCACCAGTGCCGTTCTGGGACTTCTTCGCGGCGGGAATGACGTGTGCGGTGCAGTCGAACCATCGATGGCCTGGCTCCAAGCATCGGTGACACTTGTTCCGCATGTCGTCGTACTTCTTCTCCCCGTTCTTCTTACCGCTGGTAGTGCTGTTGTTCTTGGCTGTCATAACACCACCGGAAATTTCCTTACCAGCTCGGTCACCCTTTCCACTACCATCCTCCTTACGGTTTCGGCGACCAGTCTTGTTCGCAACTAGGGCCTGTCCTACGTTACGAGTCTTGGTGTTTGCACCCCTAGACATAACTGTATACCGTTGCCTGACTATCGCCTCTATTTCCGCCCGGGTGATGTCGTCCTTGTACAGTATCGTGCGCTGTTCGAATTCGTAGTCGCTGGTAAGTACTTCTACGATTTTGAGGTTTACATCCTCTACAGGCAAATGAACTCCCAGGGATCCCAAAACACCGACAATCTTGTCTACACGAGCGAAAAATCTCATCGGTTCTTCTCTCTTTTCCATGACCAGATCGTTGAACTCCCGCTTCCACTTCGACTTTTCAGCCAAAGTTTTGGGCAAGAACCAGTCCTCTAGCATACGCCAAGCTAAGCTAGGGGAGTTAGTATCATACACTCGGCTGAGCAGTTCGCGGTCGGTGACGCTCTCGGTTATACAGGTCCATGCAAGTCGGGACCGTTTAATGGCCAACTCACTGAAGATACCGAAGTTACAGACGGGTCACCTACCATCATGTCAGACATAGTGGTGAAAGCCTGTATGCAACCGTTGGCAATCGCATAACCCTCGAAGCGTCTCTTCCACAGTGGGTACTCTACACTATTACCATTGAATTTAGGAATTCCAGATTTGATGCTACTGGTCTCCCGTGGTCCTACAGCTAGATGACTATCCCCTATAGTACCTACATCACCGACAGTTTGCAGCAGACTATCAGTGGCGGCTCCAACTCTACGACTAGAAGCAAACCCTGCCTGCTCACTAGTACCTTCTACACCTGATGAAGGCTGGTCTCCACCGGCGGTCGCCCCTTGCAGCCCGCCAGTATCCTCTCGACTCGCCTCTATTGCTGACAGCCTTTCTTCAAAGAGCCTTGCCTGCGCTGCGAGCTGCTCCTTCAAGTCTTCTATGGTCTCTTGGTCCATCTCGGAACACCAGTCAAGTTCGAACTTTTCGTTAACGTATTCAATTGACAGTGATGATCAGGAGACGAAGTGGCACCAACAGCCCCGAGCTGTGAGCCCAGACAAGTACTGCCCTATGCAGTATGTCCCAGAGAAAAGAAGATGATGTGTTTATGTCTTGAATATTACAGCAGTACCCAAGGGAACACGAGGAGAAGAGGGTTGGAGTGGGTGTAGGTTGGAGTGAGATGGGGTGGGAGCGCGAGCTCCTACCCATCACGTCTCCCCACCAGCCACATTTCCTCCTAAGTTCCCCAACCACAAACCGAGGTCCAATACGGGCCACAAATCAACAGTTCTCAATTCCAGAATAGCCCGCAATGTCCCGTTCCCTATAGTCAATGGACTTTCCACATACCAGGTAATATGTATGGGCTACTGTAAATCCCGTACTGCCGCAAGCGGAACGGCCGATCCGCCACACTGTTAGTGGATATGACCTATATCGAACAAAAGTCACCATGGACGCATCATGGGGTCGCCGTCCGGCCTCTCCGTGGACATGCCATGGAGTCGACATGGAGGCATCATGGAGTCGCCATGGACTCCCCACGGATTTGCCATGAACACACCATGGTCACACCATGGAGTGGCCATGGGCACACCCTAGAATAGCCAGAGACGTACCATGGGGTAGCCATGGATTCACCATAGCCTCTCCAAGGACACACCATGGAGTCGCCATATAGTCGCCATGGACACGCCATGGGGTAGCCATGGACACACCTTGGAGTCGCTATGGATACGCCATGGAGTCGTCATGGAGTCGCCATGGTGTCGCCATCGAGTAGTCGAGGAGTGGCCATGGAGTAACCATGAAGTTGCCATGGAATCGCCAACGAGTCTGTCGTGGTTGCAGTCTTGCATTTTGTTTGCGCAGAGCGACCCTGCGTGTACCGGAGATAAATATGTTCAACCCAAAAACAAGTATAGCTGGTATCAACACGTAGTTTTTGAGCTACAACGTGGCATCGTCTTCTGACGCATGCTACGGTAGAGGTGCGCCTGCATACAGTACATTTTCGGAGGCTCCTCACTTGAGGAGCTCTATATTAATAGGATGTAATCTATACTAATACTAAGTCACCCAAAAATTGATTGTTTGGAGGGAAGGAGAAGTGCTACCCGAGGAACAGTAGCATGGGCTAAGTATACAATCAACAGCATGTAACAGGATAATGAAAATCGGACGAGTTGTGAGCCAGGAAGCCCGATCATTCAGAAGCTAGATTTAAGCGAAAACTTGCTATATCTCTATCGTAGCACGTGACTTCTTAACATGGTACACGCTGATGATGTGTTGCTCACTTGGAGAGCAATGCCTTCTACAATAGTTGGCCGGGGCCACCCTTTCCACAATGTGGGCGGGCGTAATACCTTCGACCCGGTTTTATGGACAGTAGGAGTGGCCCCTGACGTACGCTACGATAGAGATGCACCATGCTTTTCCTGAGAGTGATCACTTAAGGAGCTCTAAACCTGAGCCAAAAACTGATTTTGGAGGGAAAACAAACTGCTAACCGATGAACAATCCCACGGCCTGAGTATAAGATGAAACGTTCTGCAGCACAACGACTTTGGGTTAAGGAGCCCCGTCATCCAGAAAACGATTCAGCCAAAAATTGCTACTAATAGCTCTGTTATAGCGCGGGTCCCTTAAGGTTTCTCAGGGTCTTCACTCTTGGGGCTCTCTTACGACGAGTACATACCGCACTTAGAGACTGACAACAAAGCACAAACTCAAGACGAATCAGCTTCAGTCACGACCTACGTAGTAGTTGATCAAGCATATCCAAGAGTCTTGCGGTAGGGGGGCTGCCACCATCTTTACTATACCTACTACCGCGGGTGCGTAAGCATTTCGGGCGTGTGGCTCCATGCAAGCTTCACTCTAATAAGAGTGCATACTTCTGTTTCGGATTGCTGCTACGGTAAGGGGAGGGTAGCCTGATTTTCGTTACCACGTTTACTCCACTCGGGCGAGTGGCTCTGTACCTCACACAAAGCTGGACGCAGAATTATGTTGTTGTCGCAGAGTAGCAAGTATATCATCGTGGTGCATATGTCGAAAACGTAAAGCGTTGACACTTAAAGACCACGAAGAAATATGGTGGTCACCCGGCGGAGTGTGGCTCTCATTCGCTGAAAATAATGGACATAAAAGCGACCCCCCCTACCGTAGCACCAGTCTTCGGCGCAGCGCAAACCACACAGTCCCAGGGCGTGGTGCATATCGAGAAAGCAGACAGCCTATAAGCTTCATATTTCTCAGACACAGGACACATGGTCGCTCAGTGGAGTGATTCTGAGGGGTTGAAAAGCATGGACGTAACAGCGACCACCTCGCAGTACCAAGACTCTACTATTGTCCTCCTTGACACCCGACAATGTAAAGCACAAGCTTAAACGTTGAGCACTAAAACCAATCCCCTAAACAAGAAGAAAACCACGAAAACACTTTTTCGCTCTGCCCAAAGCCCACTTACTCCCTTCAGTATCTACGTCCGGCTTGTGGACTGTATCTATGTACTCCATTTTCTGTCCTTATTGTAATGCATGCAAATATCCTCACGGAGTTGGGTGGGGTTCCTGACGGTAAGGGCGTTAGACGCGTGCTACGATAGAGGTTGCGCCTTTTGGCTGTTTGTTTTCTGAATGGTCGAGCTCCTTAACTCAAAACCGTCGGAGGTCTGTTCTTGTGTTGCAATATTGTTCATTGTATATTTAGTCCATGGTACTACTATAGTCATCGGGTAGGACTTTGTTTTGCCTTCAAACTAGTTTTTTTAGGAGATGTATAGAGCTCCTCAAGTGACCACACATGGTTCAATTTTACCGCAGCATACGTCGTTAGCGTATGGACGTTGATGCCCATACGCGTTTTTTTGTGATATGCAGTCGCTACGAACGGATACGAGTATTCCAGTATCTTACTTTAGATATCCGGGTAAACGCAAAATGCAGAAAGATTACGAGGTTGTCTTCCTCGCAGTACGGTCTATTGTTTACCCAAAGCATCACCACCACAAACGATGCCGAGAACGTTGCTAGAACGTTACTAGAACGTCGTGGAGAACATTACAGGGAACTGTACGGGCTGCCGTAGAGTATTACTGCCCGTAGCATGGACATTGCACCGACATCATCAGGCGGAGTCACCCCCCACCACGCTTTACTCGTCACCTCCTCTTCACTCCTCTCTTGTCCTCTTCGTTGTTTTCTCTTGGTGTTTCTCAGGTCAACCGTCGTTTCAAAATAACCACACAGGCGCCGTTTTCAAACTACAGTAAGTACATGCCGTTCTGTCTTCTTCACAAGTGATATTCACAGACACTCCACGGTGCCACCTCTGCCATCTCTCTTGAAAGAGACCGAGCCTCGACAACACGCACGCATCATCATTATTTCATACAGTAGGAGTCCCATCAGCCAGGAGACGCCTGTTACGATAGCCTGCATGCAGGTGCACCATGTTTGTTTTTAGGGTGGTCACTTGAGGAGCTCTATACCTCAACAAGAAACTGATTTTGAAGCAAACTAAAAGTGCTACCCAACGAAAACTCCCATGGTGTTATAAGGATTACCCTGGGCTGGGTAATCGATCGATCTTTTACCCCTATAGCTCAGCAGGTAACACCCTCACATTTGACGTCGTCGAGGACACGGGTTCGAATCTCACTTCGAACGTTTCTTTTTTCAGAAACGCTTGCGCGTGCGTCCCTAAAAAACACACCTCCCTGGTTCCCCAGGTATTGAAACGAAGCGGGTAGGTCAACGTACGGCCGTATACGGTACCGACGTCCCAAATATCCCGCCGTTCAGAGGGGTGGAGAGTGTTATAAGGATTACCCTGGGCTGGGTAATCGGTCGATCGTTTACCCGTATAGCTCAGCAGGTAATACCATCACACATGGCCTATGCATGCGATGAACAATGTTTCAACACAACAAAGAAAACCCGACGATTTTGAATTAAGGTGCCCGACCATTCAGAAACAAAATCAGCCAAAAACGTACTACCTCTATCGTAACACGCTTCCAGAACTGTTTTGGCCCCGGCCGGTCTACCGTAGCTCTACCGTAGGATGCACCAATGTTTGTAGGGGCATGCAGCCATGCAGCAGATTGTTTCGCGTACCAAATGAAGAGGCTCTCAAGGCGCGTCCTACGATAAAGGTAGCGCATTTTGGCTAAAACGGTTTATAAAGGACGGGGCTCCTTAACCCAACTCGTCAGCATTTCATGACTGCGTTGAAGTATTTTTCAATTTATGATATTGTTTATCGAGTAGCATTTCTGGTTTCTTTTAAGATGAGGTTTCGGTTGACTTACGAGCAGTATAGAACTCCTCACGTATGGAGCCCGAGCGAACAAAAAAGAGTGCACCTCTACCGTAGCATGCGCCTCAGCACCACCTCGTGGGATTTGCTATAGACACTGTTCAATTATGTATCAGTGCGCAGAACGTAGTATAACTCCTCAAGAACGCGTGACGACAACCTCTCACGTACGTAAGCTTAAGGGCGTGCTGCACCGTGCAGTGTCTCCATAAACAAGGGTTTGTTTCATGTCCATATTGAGCAAGGTGGCGGTTCCGACCACCCTGCATACACGGGTTTTTCAAAATGTGATTCTTTTTACTATTATGTTAAAACATTGTTGCATTACTCGCTTCAAAAGGTGACCATTTTAGCGCCACACAGATGAATCTGGGGAAGCGAAACAACATTCAATTTACAAAACCAAATAATTTTCCTATGATTCTTGATGGTGCAGTGATCTCATAGAGAGGCGACCCTTTCCCTGCATCGACAAACCGTTTCGGCGACAACCATACACAAGTCTCGGTATTGTGCTGTTAACACGGACGCCATTATGTTTGCAAAAAGCGACGCTTCGAGCTCCGGAGAGAAACCACTCAAGACGAAAAACACGTTTGCTCAATAATCTTTGTATTAAGCGTGAGTAAAACTCTCTTCGAGCGAGCGGCACCCCCTACTCAATACGTATAGACCACACATAGACAACCGCACACAATATTAAAACACGCTCCAAGCCTCGTTGTTGCGTTGGTGCTATTGTGGCTCTCTTCTGGAAGGGCGACACTTCATGCGCCGGATATAGAGTCTTCAACATACACATAAAATCTAAATTATGGCATCTTCCTATGAGTTGCAATGTACTGATAATTTTGTGTTTGAGCTGCGATCCCAATCGAATACAATTTGTCAAGAGAAAGAGCACCCCCAACGCAGGTACTTTAAATAGCCATCCCAGTTTATCATGGCTCACGGCGCAATACGACCTCCGAAAAAATCAAGGGATAAATACCACCCCCCAAATGAAAAACAATCTCCACGCCTTGTGTTTTGTGCTCATGCAGTGTTGTGTTTTTTCTCTACGCGAAAGGCCAGCCCTCCGAGCGCGACAAGAGATGCGTGTTCAAGCGAAACAACAGCTACACGAAGTATGCAACTACCTCCCTATGGTTCATGATGTACACACACTGCGGTTTTCGAACGTCGACATCGAGACAGGTCTTGCACAGAGAGTCAAGATACGGTATACATACCTTCAGGTTAAGTCCTGCGGTAGATCTATTTCCGGCGTCATACCATGGTCGACATATATATATATATGTATGTATGTAGTCGTCCTACTGTACGCTATACAGACCTTCAAGATCGTGCTATGGGACGCTGATCTCCAGAGTTACGCTACGGTAGACATGTCTTACATGGTAGATAGATATTCAGATACATGTAACGGGAAGACAGATCTGCAGCGAGGCATTCCACCGTAGACAGATCTTCGGGGTCATGCTAAGGTAGATGCATCTTCAGAGTATCCTACGGTAGTAGACGGATCACCGGGGTCATGCTACGGTAGACTCATATTCAGAGTCATGCCACGCTTTACGGATCTTTAGGGTCATGCTACGCACGGTGGAACTATCTCCAGGGTCATACTACGGTAGACATATCTCGGGGGTCATGCTCAAGGTAGACATACCTTTAGCGGCATGCTACGGCGGACGTATCTTCTGAGTCATGCTATGGTAGAGACATCTTCAGAGTAATGTTACGGTAAGAGACATCTCCAGAGTCATGCTACGGTAGAGATATATTCGAAGTCATGGTACGGTTAGACATATCTTCAGGGTCATGCTACGGTACACCTATCTGCAGGATCATTCTACGATAAACATATCTCAGGTCCATACTATGGTAGACATATCTTAAGGGGCATGCTACCGTGGAAGTATCTTCCAAGTCAACGCTATGATAGAGAGGTATTTTGAATCATGCTACGGTGGAGATATCTTCGGAGTCACGGTACGGTAGACATATCTTCAGAGTCATGCTACTGTAGACATGTTCCCACGGTCATGCCATTGTAGAATCGTTTTCAGAGTTGTTTTACGGTCGACATATCTCCAGAGCCATGCTACCGTCGTGAGGGCTGCATCGTTTTTCTCAAGGGCCTCGCACCATCAGCCCTCTGCGCACCCACACGTTGACATGTTCTTTTACTAAAACTGTTCGCGGCCGTCGCAAACAAACTCCGACGGACGCATGCTACGTACGGCAAAGGTGCACCCAAATTTGTTTTGAGGGTGGATGCATGCTACGGTTAAAGGTGCACCATGAATTATCTGGGGGTGGTCACTTGATGACCTTTATGCCCCACGGAAAACCTGATCTTGGGGCGGAAATAAAAGTGCCGCCCGATGGACAACACCATGGCCTAAGTACACACTGAACAATATTGCAACACGAGATTGAAAGTCCGACTAGTTTTGGGTTAAGGAGCCCGACAATTCCGAAACGAAATCAGCCCCAAAAGGGGCCACCTCTATCGTGGAACGCGTCGGTGGTCACTTGAGGAGCTCTATACCCAAAAACGTATTTAGTAGGGAAACAAAAGTGCTACCCGATGAAAGATCTCATGACCTACGTAGGCATGGCACAAAAACACATCCCAACTCAAAAATGAAATTTCTGACGGTTTTGGGGTAAGGGGCCCTGTCATTCTGAAAAACATCAGCCGGAAAAAATCCTGCCTCTATCGTAACTAGCGCCCAACCATCAAGACCAAAAGTACACACGGATTAGAAATGGAAGTACATCCGGTAGAAGACCCCCCATCGACTTAGCGATTCGCGCGAGTCAGAAACGAACAAATGCTAGCCTCGAATGTATCACCCCTTAGCTATATTATGGAGCTGCCATACAAGAGCAGCGACACCGCAAAAGACGCGTGCTACGGTAGGAAGAGGTGCACCTTAATCTTTCTGAGGGCGGTCTCTTGAAAAGATCTGTACGTCACTCAAAAACTGATTTTGGAAGGAAAATGAGAATGCTACCCGATGAGCAAAACTAAAAAACAACATACATGCTTTAAGGAGAAAACCACTGTTAATTCAAGCCCGGTGAAGGCCGTCTCGGTGTTGTTCTTCTTGTACGACTACTGTCTCCGAAGAAGACCGACCCTTGAGGCTCGAACGCCACAAGCAAATCGACAGCACCAGGAAGAAAACAGACGCGAGGAGAAACCCAAAGGCCATGGCGTTGAAATCTTGTTCCGATATGTCGTTCAAGCTGCCCGAGGGATCGTTTGGCGCTCCAGGCGAAGATTTCGGAGAGGGGGTGGGAGAGGGGGAGAAAGATAGGGAGGAGGGGGAAGGAGGGGGGAAGGAGGAGGGGGGCTGCGGGGAGGTTGGAGCGATGGTGAAAAACGAAGTAGAAGTAGGGCTCGAAAAGGCTGAGGATGTGGGAGACGCAGAGGGGGAAGGGAAGGTGTCTGGGGCAGGGGAAGGGAATGGATCCGAAGGAGTGGGGGAAGGGGAAGTTGACGTAGACACGGGGCCGTCCTCGGGCTTGATGTATTCCGCGATAGAGATCGCCAGCGAGGCTATCGCCACCACGCTGCTCCCGACCACCCCGGTTGTTTTCATGCATGCGTTCACCATCTCGCGTCTTTGTCAGCGCGCGGTCCCTGCTTCTGTCGGAGGTGCGACCTGCGGGACGGTAGGAGAGTAATCCGAGCAGCAGCGCTACACGTATCGGTACATTGTTGGAATATTACGGGGTGGGCTAATGTAATAAATAGGACCTACGGTACACACAAAAATTTTTTTTTTTATTTTTTTTTTTTATTATTTTTGGTCCCTATTTACTATGGTCCTCCGTGATAGTGGGTCCCTAACACGGACCCGTGCTATGGCGGATGCGACACATGCTACGATAGAGGTGCACCATGTTTTTTCTGGGTTCCTCACTTAAGGAGCGTCATACCTCACCGAAAAATGGATTGTGGAGAAAAGAAGAAAGTGCTGCCGGATGCACAAATCTCAGACCGAAGTATACTCTGAAACATGATTCGCCACAAGAATGAAAGTCCGACGAATTTGGGTTAAGGAGCCCGATCGTTCAGAAACCGTTTCAGCCAAAACGTGCTACCTCTACCGTAGCACGCGTCATGCATCCTAAGTTTTCTGAGGATTGTCGCTCAAGGAGCTCTACAACTCACCCTCGACAAATGATTTTTCGAAGAGGAAAATAAAAGGCAGCCCAAGGGAAAATCCTACTATATAGTCTACGATGTAGGCATATCACGAATATAAATGTAAATATCTAATACGGGGGACGCGTGCTACGGTAGAGGTAGCACTGTTTGGCCTAACCGTTATCTGAACGATCGGGCTCCTTAACCCAAATCCGTCGAACTTTCATTCTTGTGGCGAATCATGTTTCAGAGTATACTTCGGTCGTGAGATTTAGCATCCGGCAGCACTTTTCTTTTTCTCCACAATCCATTTTTCGGTGAGGTATGACGCTCCTTAAGTGAAGAGCTCAGAAAAATAATGGTACACCTCTATCGTAGCATGCGTCGGGTGACCATAGTAGATAGGACCTACGGCACACCACTTTCACTAACTATATTTCGTCTTATTTACTACTCTGCCGCTCCGGAATATTGGGTATCCCAACAAAATTGGGTTGGGGAGCCCCCGGTCAGTCAGAAATATCCCGGCCAGACAGCGCAACGACGTAGTGGAACCCAATCGTAGCACGCGTCAGGGAGTTTCACTTTTTAAAGGAAGCCTGGTGCTGCTGCACGCATAAGGGAGTCATACTCAGGTGTTCGCATCTCCGCTGCCTAGAGCCACCTGGCCGAGAGTGACGACTCTAATCCTTTGCCCAGACAGTCGAGCAATGCCCCCGTAGGGGTGGCGGCTTCCTTGCTATGAGATCCCCCCAGACGAGGGGGCTCAACACCTCCGCTTGAAAACATGACTCCGGGGAGAGAACTTCGTTCGCGAAGCCCGAGAACGCGATTTGTGTGCGCCTAGTCCCGATACAAATTCAGACGTAAAGTTATCGCACCCAAGACGGTAGTTGACGCGTGCTACGATGGACGTTGCGCTTTTTGGCAGAAACAGTTTCGGAATATGACGGGGCTACTTAAAACCAAAACCGTCAGAATTTCATCCCGGTGACGCCATTTTATTTGTTGTATTCTTCCACCGTGGGATTGTTCATCGGGTATGTAGCACTTTTATTTCCCTCCAATGTCAGATCTTGGCTAGAGGAACAGAGCTCCATCAAGCCACCACTCTCACAAACCAAACGGTTCACCTATACCGTATAGACGTGCCTCTGTTGGTCAGTTCGGGACACCCACCGGTCAGAAACCACTGTCGCCTTAGAAGGCAAAAAGTGCAAAACCCCTACCGCGGGATGAGAAAGTCTTAAAATAGAGTATTGTTGTTGGCTTTTGGTGCCTTTGCGAGATATGGACAGCCAAAGCATTGGTTGCTCCTCGCGCTCATGGGCCGACCAACTAGCAAAGTTCAAGTGAATTTTTCAGTTAGATTCGGAGCCACTCGACTGAGTGTGGCCAAGAACCGGTAGGGAAAATTATGGCATCATACCCCCCCCCCCCCATCTGTCGTAGCACCAGGACAGCGTGGTAGGATAGCGGTAGGTGTTTGTTTGGGTGTGAATGATCGAACTCCTTATCTCAAAATCGTCTGACTTTCATGCTTGCGTTGCATTTTGTGTCAGTGGAAATGCGTCTTCTATTGTCGCACCAGTCGGCAAACTAGGCCTTTCTCACTGGCGCAGCTCGTTTCACCCGAGGCACCGACGCGTGAACTACGATAGGGGGTATAGCACTTTTTACTACTAAAGTAAGGCCAAAGGTCGTTTATAGTTCAGAGCTAAATAAAATTAGCCTCAATCAACGGTCCAACTTAAGGTCCATCGTGGCCTTTTAAGGACAATAAAACAAAACGGGTCATCGGCCAAAAACGCCCCTATTATCCCCGCGCAATGTTACGGGGGAACGTAGTAAATAGGACCTACGATAAACACAAAAACCTATATATTTGTATGTTTTCACTAACAAAACTTGGTCCTGTTTACTATGGTCCCCTGTCATATTAGTAGGCTGCCTCGAAAGGTGCCAGCTTCTGTAGCCGACCATCGACTTCGCCTCCCACTGACTGACTGCTCAGTTGGTAAGGTCGTCGTATTTTAGGAGACTGGGTGAGACACAGAGCATCCCCTTACAATTCTGGCTATTGAACCATGTCCTGGGTGTTACCCACGTTCACGTGGAATCAAGCGTAGGAGAAACGCCGCTTTCCCCCCCCCCAAAGCCATGATGATATTTGGCACGGAAGGGCAACATTGCCCTTCCATCATTAAATTTATACCGAATACGAATCCTATCCGAGTAGTACGAAAACGGACCAATTACCTATCATGATGTGACATTGGTCCATTTGCGCTAGTAGAAAAGTGGCACCAATCGCCTACCCAAAGTATGTCTTATACCACCCCCCGCCCCGCCCCCCCGGGGATCTAGAATCATTGTTAAGATTCTCGACATGATAAATGGAGATTCAACGTTCTATAAACAGGGTTTTTCATGGTGGACGTGAGATTTCGAACTCACGCCCAACGACCCATGTTCGACCGACGACGCTGTTTTTATAAAGGTCAGTCCGTAGGAGCTACGAGTACAACTAGTAAAAGGCTAAATAATCGCCTACGCTAAGTAAGCCTGATAAACACATTACTGCGACCTTTCGAAAATGTCGCTACTATTATGGGGGGTTATCGTAAATATAACCAAATATCATTGATAAAAGTTGGTAAACACATAGGTTTTTGTATGTAACATTAAGTCCTGTTTACTATGGTCCCCCGTCATACTGTATATTTATAACTCGTGTATATTTATAACTCGCGAAGAGTTTGCGGCTCCCGTGTGGCAGACATGAGCCATATCGTACAGATGAGGTATACCAGGTACATTATATTGATTTCCTGTTTTTTCCCTAGGTTTTCTTTTTTTTGTCGAATGTGTTTCCTTTTTTTACTACTAAGAGGAGTTTCCTGTGGATTTATCTCGCTTTCTCTTCGTTGAAGTACACGATGGGTCACGGTTATGATGTACATATATACAAGTAGATGTACATCGTGCTGCGTCGTCCCAGGTACTTTGTTCTGTGTAATTTTTTCTCTCTGATATACTGTTCCACAGCTATGAGATACAGCAGTTAGGCGACAAAACAACAACAACAACAACAACAACAACACCAACAACAACACCAAAAACAACAACAAAAACAACAACAAAAGACAACATCAACAACAAAATAACTTCCGTAAACGGTCTGGACCATGCAGTGGAAAGCGATGGTCTGTTCGCGGTGTACATGCGTGAAGTGCACGACGTGTCACATCTATGATGTACGATATACATCGTGCTGGGCTGTACATTGTTTTGTGTACTCTTTTCTCCCTGGTATATTGTTCCATCGGACTTCAGAGTTTGTTTGGAGCCTGTCCTGTGACCACCGTCTAGTAGATTTTCGTCGATGCGGAGCTCCAGCAGTAGCGTGACAAAACAGTAACAACATATAATCCCTCAACGACATGAACGCCTCGGACAGTGGAAATCGATCGTCTGTCGGAGGTGTGCACGCGTTTCGCAAGAGGTGGGCAAATGTCGTATTATGTATGTACGTACACGAAGTATGAAATAATGACGATGTGCCGAGGCTTTCTGCGCCTGCGAAGAGAGATGGTAGAGGTGGCACCGAAGTGAGTTGAAAACCATCATCACTAGTGGAGAAAACCCAAATCATAATAGTTTGAAAAGGCGATTATGTGGCGATATGAAGTAGAAAGAAGAATTATCTGAGAGATATCTTCGAAGTACTACGAAGTATTATACTAACTCAACACTAAGTTAATAATTTCTTCTTTTTTCGATTTGCATCGTGATCGCATGGATCATGCGATCAGTCCCAGCATCTATCGTATGAGCATCCCCTTTTCCATCTAGCTATATTATCAATGTGGAATATTGAACGAAGGAAATCTGGGGTTTGTGGAGAGGTATTGAATCGTTGGCATGATTGAAAGAGGGGATCGGGAAACGTTTAGCAAGTATGTATCATGGCGGTGCAGTTGGTTGAGCTGGAGAGACAGAGGTTGGGAAGGTTTGAGACAGGAAGGAAGAAGACCATCTATTAGTACGGGACTCTACTCGTGGTGTTGACGAGCAAGGGTTTGGCACTGGGTGGAAGGTCGGGGAGTTGAAAGAAGAAGCAATAGTATAACCCACATATATCTCTATCAATCATACCTCTGAATAGCTTATACCTATAATGCAGTCTCCCTTACGAATGCCTTTACGGACTTCTATCCGACGTTTCAGCAATACCATATGAAAGGGTGACATATTTACTTGTGCCTTTCAATCGAAAATCTAACCACGTGACGGATATATCCAAATTATGTTACCCTTCTTCATTAAAATTCCGACACACCCCATACATAACGGATGCTTCGCAGTGACGGGCCTGCAGAATCCCCATTCAATTTATCCTCAAACTCATTTCGTCCCCCACTGTGAGTAGACGAACTCGATGATTTTCTATCGATATATCACCTGGTGGTATATACTCCAGAGTATTGTAGACTATCTGGGAATACGGGCTGGCAAGCAATACATACTCGTAAACACATGCTATCGTTATTCCATTAGCCATCTAGCAATCTGCAGCTCTTATGTCAATCAGACCATTCAAACGCACCTATCAATCATACCGGATTACCTGACAACCGTATACCAATAAAGCTGTCCCCGTTATGGATGTCTTTACTGCTTCCCATAGCAGAGTCATTTCACCAATCAACATCTATCTGTCTGAAAGGGTGACATGCATTTGTGTCTTCCAATCAAATACATCCTATTGAAAAACCCCAGCTGTGAATGAATAATTATAGCGACATATATTATACATTGATGACGGTTATGAACTTACCAACTCTACGCACTCCTGTGAACCAAATATCCAATATCACCAAGCTCCAACCTATATACCCGCTGGTGTTTTTTTTTTCTTGTTTTATTTTTTTTTTTTTTTTTTTTTTTTTTTTTGGTTATTTTTTCTTCTTTTTTTTTTCCCCTATTTTCTTTAAAAATTTTTTTCTTTTTTATTTTTTTTTTTTTATTTTGTTTTTTTACTTTTCTTTTCTTTAAATTATCTTTTTTTCTTCTGTCTTTTATTTTTGTATTTTTTTGTTTTTTTTTTTTTTTTTTATTTTTTAATTTTTTTGGTTCTATTTTTCTTAAATTTTTTTTTTTTTTTTTTTTTTTGTTATCTTGTTTTTGTTTTTTTTTTTTGGTTCATTTTTTTAAATTTCTTTTTTAATTTTTCTTTTTTTATTTTAATGTTTTTTTTTTTTTTTTTTTGGTTTTTCTTTTTCTTTTCTATGTTTTTTTTTTTTTTTTTTTTTTTTTCTTTTTTTTTTGTTTGGTTTTTATATGGTAATCGTTAGGGGGTTTCCGCTGTTATTGTTATGGCTTGGACGCTGTGGTGGGGTTCGGGTATGCCTGCGCGAAGTCTAGACGCGCGCGCTACGATATTCATCATGGCGGTAGCACAATTTTTTGCCAAAATATTTACGGTTGAGGTGGCTCATTCAGGCGAGGAACTAACCGGTACCCCGTATAAAGTATGTGTTGCACAATACAGTGCAGGGCACCGACAAACAAGAAACCATGGGCCAATAAGGAACCCAGGCTCCTCAGCACAAGAAAACAAGAAAATTCGAGAAATATTTGTCTTGGAATCAGTGTAGAAGACACCCACGCGCTCTCACCTAAAAACATTCAGCATGGGCTACGTAGCGTTCCTGTTTTTGGCGACTGTACCGTATACAGCTGCCCTGTACGCTGTACTCTCCGTTTACACCTACGCCATGTTGTTATTAATCGCGTCAAGCCTACACGTTTTCTCACAGTCAGATTTATTTGGGTGGGGATAGGGCTGCCCCTCTTTTCCGAGCGACCATAGAACATAGGACTTACGGTATACACAAAACCCTACGAGTATTTATTTTCCAATTTTTTCTCGCAATGGTTACGTAGCCGATTTATTATTGTTCCCCGAGATAACGAACAGGCTCAGGCAAAAATGATGCTATTCTCCTCACCCTGTCTACGCACCTCTGAAAACATGCTCGTCATGTAGGAGTACCACAAGAGCAGGATGCCTCTCGATTGACTTCTACGAGATCAACAAGAAGAGTAGACAGAGCAGTTATTGTTATTGACCGTCGACGCAACAAATCTCTAGTAAATATTATTAGTACGTAGTGTTTAATTTTTTCCATTTGACAAACACCTTTTTGTATAACTGGCTGAAACATTATTCTGACACACGACAGTGTGCGTCGGCATTGAGTCTCCACGTTGATCACTCGCAAAACATTCCTCAGAATAACAAAACCAGAGAAACGCAAGGCTATGCGTCCAGGAAAATGAGAGGCAAACGGGCTGCTACTTAGCAGACGATACCCACCAGGAACAGTCCTACGCTGCACTGCATTGATAAACATAACGGGAGAGGGTGCATATTACGTGTTTGTGTAGGGGGAGAAGTAGTATTACACGCGCTGTCATCTTGAAGTTACAGTATTAGAGTAGAATCACACCTTTCGATGACTGAAATACCCAGGCATAACCAGCATCCCTCATTATCAGCACTCGTATATACCTCGTAGTACTACAGTGACTCATGCTACGGTAGAGGTGCGCCATATTTTTCTTAACCCTTATAGGACTGGAGTCCCGTTTTGGGGACAACTTACTTAGAATGAGAGTGGGTTGTCCCCAAAACGGGACTGCAGTCCTAACTTCAGGAGGGCAATAATACCTCACCCAAGATCTGTTGTTTTTCATGTAGACAAAAGTGCCACCCGGTGAACAATCCCATGGCCCGAGCATACAAGGAAACGTATTGCAGCACAAAATAACGAAATTCCGACGATTTTTGGAGCAAGGAGCTCTGTTATTCAGAAAACGTTTCAGCCCAAAAAAGCGCTGCAGAGTAGTAGTAGCTCTATCGTCGCACGAGTCCTAGGCTTGTGTGTTACATACCAACTATGTTATATCCCTGTACTTGATTAAGGTGTTGCTTGCAATAGGACACGATCTTCGTATCAATGATCGTAGACCGTTTAAATGATCGATATCCCACCTACCTGATTGTTTTGTTTTGTTTTTCTGCCTACATGCCAATTACAACAGTGTATATCGAAACTGCTTTCGCTATAGCATTCTTATCCAAGACTCATAAGATTCTCTCAAAATAGTAGCACATGACACTGAAAGTGACACGCGCGCTGAAAGAGTAACGCGTTTACCTCTGACCCGCAAAGCAACATGTATTACGTCGGTGCAACAGGAGTATGTTTCGCAGAAGACGCAAACGCAAGCCCCCAAACCCCAGCACCACTGCGTAAGGATGCCCGAAACACACCAACATGCCCCAAGCAAGGAAACAACAAATAGGACATAACTACAGTAGAACATTCTACGTATTATAATATTGTTATATTATTCTAGCCATCGGACAAAATGTGTTGCATCAGACTCGACTCTGATCAGTGATAACCACCCCGAAAGAACTATACCACCGAATCAAAAGGAGCCCTACACGAATATGCACGAACAATCCAACTCCCCGTTATTATGATGAAACACCAATAATCCTACTGTAATATGACACCAAGAAACAATTCTCATAACACAACGCACCGATCAACACAAACAACAACACAGACAGACAGGGCACTCGATCGTGTACCTTTCCCTCACCGGTGATATTGGAGGACGTGGCGAGTGTGCCATGCACGCCGGAGCAGATCCTTCTGTCCACTGCTGTATCCCCCCGCTCACGGCACCTCAGACGGGGGCAGCGGCGCCGGTGTGTGCTGTGTCCTTTGCGCACCGTCCGGGATGTATCTATTTCTTCCTTGCTGAGTGTAGAAGTTGTGTGCTTGTGTGAGTCGTTCTGTCCACGGCTGAGAGTAGAAGCTTTCGCTTGTATGGTTGAGCGAAAAGTACAGTTGGTGTGACGTTTCGATGATGATTGGGGGCCTTAAGTACCAGACACCAACGCAATGAAACGCCGAAACCCGCGATGATATAGTAGGCAGATAAGGAGGGAGGGAGGGAGGGATGGAGGAATAGAGGAAGGGAGTGATGGAGAGAAGGAGGGGGCGGGGTCGGGGTGTGTGAGAGGGAGAGGGAACCAGGGAGGGAGGGAGGGAGGGGTGACGGGAGGTGGAGATGGATAGAGGGGTACCTGGTTGAGTGGGTGGAAGGAACGACATTTCCGTGTGATTACAGCTACAGGTCAAATTACAAGGCAGGTATTATTAATGGCTATGAGTGTCATCCGCGGTCCATACATGCCACTCTGTCCCAATGTACGACCAGTTCGGATGGTGATACTACTACACTGACGGTCGATACAATTGCGGACATAGCAACACACATACAGTAGTAACCAACAGGGACAACTTTCCACCTCCCGTGGCCAACCATTCCTTCGCAAATCGGGACCCGTTTACGAGAGCGTTTTTGGGGTACCCATTCCAGGTAATTTCCCGAGAATATTCGTTGGGACCACAAGCGAATCAAACCAAACGAGTCGATTTAGCAACCACAACGCAATTTTGTCCATGCAAGCAGATTTTTCCACACCGACTGCAAGATGGGATCTCCCCATTTCAAAATCCTGTTGTTTGGTGGGCCAAAAAGCAGAGTCTTCCTGAGCACGCAATATTTTGTTTGATATGCCATAAACGTAATGCACGCCGCTGTCTTAAAGGTTGATATGTTTATATGCTTCATTAAATTCCGCTTCCTATGGTGCCTGCACATTATACGTGCCTACACATTCTGCTAGACTTAGCTGTGTTTTTATCGTTAGAAACCGTGGTTATAGCATCTGCACCGTTGCCCACGCCCCACTAGAAACTCCAAATGCGGCGGGAAGTTGTTATAGCATCTGCACCGTAAGGGTGCAATCGATAACAGTTTCTGAGGCGTCAAAAGGGATAACCTGCGGGTTTTCTCCCCCAGGCGTTGTGCTACGAAAGACAAGAAATGGAGCATATAATAATTATCATTAGACGTATGCTACGGCAGAGGTTCACCATTTTCTTTCTAAAGCTTATCATTTGCGGACCTATATACTTCACCCGAATATAAATACTGGAGAAAAATATACACGCTACCCGATGCACAATCCCATTACCTGACTGTACAATGAAACAGACTGCAACCCAAGACTGACCAGCCGACAAAGTTGAGGTGAGGAGCCCGAGCAGTCAGAAACAATATCGGCCAAGAAGTGCTAGATCTATCGCAGCACGCGTCATTACCGGAGTTAGGCGCAGACGGGAGCACACTTTGTGAGACGGCTGTTTGCTTTTGTTTCCGCGGTCTGATTCTTCGGGAGTGCTGTTGAGTGATCAACGTGGAAGCTCGTGCTACCCGTTGTCCTAAACCAGGGATGATCTCAATAGAGGTAGCATTGTTAAGCCAAAGTGTTCACCATACGACAAGCTACTGACTAGTACAAAAAATTTATGACTATTACTGACTTCCATTGAGCGGGACCATTGTAAGTAGGACCTACGATATACACACACACCTAAACATCACACTATTCGGTCCAGTTTACTAAGCCCTCCCGTAACACGGTCTGTTACTCACTACTACTCACTATTTGTATACTCCTCAACTAAGTAATTACCCTACGTCGTTTTTCTCCTTTTTATTGACACTATTTTATGCAAAACACGTACGATAGGCCCGAGGTTAGAAACCTATTGAGTTGTGCAGTCAAAACCAGTGTTTGGAGGATATGCAGAGCTTCTCAAGTTTAGGAGCGGTCTCAGAAACAATAGGCACTGCCCTTACCTACACCCGTCCGTACCTGTGACTGAGTCGAGTGGTAGGCTATTCCTCGGAATAAACACGAGTAGGGAGGTATATGAGGCAGGGCGGCCACATACGTGGTGCAGGCCGGGTGCGTTCGGAAAAAAACTAAACAAAAACGAGAAAAAGCATTAAACTGCCGCCGCACATCAAAAGCATCTCCAAAAACTCGAAGGGGAGCCCGGCGACCGCGACCACCTCGAGGCGGCGTGCGACAAACCTATCCCACGGGGCAGCCCATACTCGCTTGATTCCATAGATCCCGAGTTTGTAGAAATCGGCCATGCACAGCTCTCGCAATCAGTGAAAACGAAATGTAGCGCAGACAGACAGCACACAGCAGGCAGACAGACAGACAGAGCGGCAGGCAGGCAACATACATAATGGAAGCCTGTACCCACTCCGGCATGAAGAGTTTTCTACACGAAAAATACGGTCTCAATACATTAGTATTCGGTTCGTGAGTTTGACAACCGCTCCTACTCCCAAAAGCTCCAAGCCTCATCCAAGAACGGGCTACGAAAAAGGATCCAGAATGAGCCCCTCAATTTGAATGTGAGCAAGCCTTTAAAACCTTACTCTGTGACACCACTCTCGGACAACAGCTTTAATAGTAGGACATTACAAACATCTAGGGTTTACAGTATTGCTCGCCGTAAAGCGTCTTAAAAAAAACTATTTCCCTCCATTAACGCCCCCCAAGCCATGCGCCTAACAACGTTCTTAGTTTGTTATGGTCGTATTATTGGGTTTGCAACGACATACACCGCACACGGTTTAAACCTTATGGACGATCGGATGGTCTTCACGCATGTTTCGAAACTTAGTTATTGAAATAACGAAGTAAAAACCAAAGGGGGATTCCGACGACTGTTTGGGTAATTTTTCACACAGGCGAGGATGAGAGCTACCGGCAGTCACAAATATTACGGTAAACAAAAAGATACTCCACACCCCTATACTGGCCCTCGCACCGTGACGCCAATCACCGGATCGAAGAAGAAAGGCCCCTGTGGACCACAACGAGGCAAGACTATAACCCAGGGCCCCTACAAACAAGGGCACTCTTCACACATACCAGTGTCGGTTTGCTATAGTGCTGCAACAGCAATAACAAACAGGTAGTGTTTAAGCTTCCACAAACAAAAAACAAAATTGTGATTGCAACAATGATTTTTCGCTTTGTTAGATCTTCATTCTAAGAAGATTCCCTAGCAGTCGACGTGAGCTCCTACTTGGTTGGGACTACTCGTATACTGACTATATACCCCGTTTTACCGCCTTTACACATTACTATCTGCCCTCACGTTTGGTTGGATGCAATCACCCCAACCATTTTAGAGATCGAGGCGTGCTACGATAGAGGCAGCAGGTTTTGTCTGAAACGTTATCGGAACAACGGGACTCTTTAACCCCGAATCATCGGAATTCCAGTCTTCTTGCGATGCAATTTTATTCTTCGTATGCTTAGACCATGGGATTTTGTTCATCCGGTATATACGCCTTTTGCACTTTCTTGTTTGCCTCCGAAAACTCTTATTTTTTGGGGGTGAGGTATTGAGCTCCTCAAGAACGATTCGCGCCACAAAAACAAAAACGGCGCACCTCTACCGCAACATATACTACGCTGTTGCGCGAAGCATACGTTTAGCGAAATAGCAAAGGTACTCGTATAGTTCGGATACATATGTATATGCATTTGCATCCCGTTTGTCGAATGCAACTGGCACAATCAATATCTCTACCTACTGCATGATATGGAACTTTTCCATTCTTGAGTTGTGTAACAGCAAACACTGCTGAGCTAGGCGCTTCGTTTATATCCATCCCCACAGGGGGGTCTTGACACGATAAGCTCTGTGTTGTACATGATGTAGGTACTATGCTACAACAGCAGTAACCAGTAGCTTACTGAGTCGCTGATCGGAACAATGTCGTACCATAGTAGCTGGTATAGTAGTAGGTGTATGTACCAGCCTTTCTACCTAACTCGGTAGCATGGCGTACTATTGAAGTAAGGGTGTATTCAGTCATGTACGTACGGATAGTACTTGGTGTGTCAGTATAGCCATGGATATGCGGCGAAATACGAATAGGAACAATATGAGAAAGCACGCGAGGCATCTAGAACCTGTTCGACGTTGAACGTCTGGAGGCGTAGTGTTCTTGAGAACAATACGTAGTACATGTAACGGTCACGAGCAAGCATCCAAGGAACATTGCTGTGGGTTGGTCAGTACAACCACCCCATATAGTACACCTAGCCGTAGAGCGGGGCGGGCCAGGACTTGTTGCGCCCACCAAGCTCACAACCAACCAACCAACCAATCTTCTCAGCTCTGTCTGATATTTTCTGTCTTCTTCACCTTGGTCCAGAGAGAGCCTTCTTTGTAACATCATACATTCCTTCTGAGAGAAGCTAACAAGCGCGCCTAACGGCGACTCGCGCCAAGACTGTGGACTAGCACGTCCACCACAATGCCACGAGCGGACACCGCCCCCCAACAGTACAGCCAACCCACCGCCCCTTACTCGGGCGTTATCGAAGAATTTGGTTGAATTGGGCATCTTGTAGTCTGTGTACTGTATAAAAATGCAATCGCAACCCCTCAGAAAGAAACTGAATGTGGAAAAATGTGACAAAAATGAACTTGTTTTTACATAACTATTCTTGGTGCAGAGTCGGTCGCCCCGATGGTCTAGTGGCAACCTCGAACGCTTCTGAACGTTGATGTCTGGAGTTCCAATCTCACGTGGATCGGACTTTTGAGTTTATTTGCCAACATGAATAAAAATGGAATCAACTGCTGAGAGCGCCTATTAATAGTAGCGTGGGTGGGAACAATTCGATGAGAAACGACTAGGGAAGAAAAGGCCGTCGCGATTGAAATGCACGGCAAGAACCGTAGTGGGGGAGGAGGGAGAGGACCCTACTTTGTTACCCCGGATCTGAGTTACGACTAGGGAGGAGAGAGAAAGGAAGAGCGAAGATAAAATAGGGGATGGAAAAAAAGCAAGTGGGTTGATTAGACGCAGCAGCAGCAAGGGCCACCCCTGGCCTCCTTGTGCGTTCGGCTGAGCCCTCTTACTAGTGTTGTTCAGCCCTGGTGCCGCGCTGCCGTTTGTCGTATGCGTGGGTCAATCATCTGTGTATGTTTCGTGCTCGTCGTACGCCCCAGGAAGCCAACGCATGGTACGGTAGAGGTGACCCATCTGTTGCCGAGACTGCGAACTTGTGGAGCTCCATACCTGCTACCAAAAAATAGTTCGCAGAAACATACTGGTGCTACCCGATGCGCAATATCCCATGGCCCAAGTATACATTGCAAATATTGCAACAGACGTAGTTTCGATAGTATGTTGTTATAGTATAGGCTTGAAAGGCCGGTAACTACCTCAATATATGTGGTTAGTCCGTTTTGTATTTCTTGGACCGGCATTCGTATTCTGGATAGTCATAAGAACGGGAGGACTATGAGACCCGGCCGGGCCGGATGTCATCGTGGCTCTGGTATAAAAATATAGCTGCTTCTCTTCTACTCTTGATTATACGAGAAAGTGAGCAACACCAAAGGTTGCTTACTAGACAGACCCGCAACGGGAAACTCTATATATCTATCACCCAGTCTTATTACACAGCTGTAATCTACTTTCTGTTCGCTCCCACGATAAGAGGTGCGCATTTTCGCGAAAATATAAAAAAACACTTTCTGACCGGTTGTGTTCCTCCAGTGCGCAGGTGCGTGCTACGATAGAGGCAACACATATTTGGCTAAAAGGGTTTCGGAATGACGAGGCTCCTAAGCCCAAATTCGGCCGAATCTCATCCTTGTGTTTGTCATACTTTCAATGTATAGTTTACTTTGGCCATGGGATTGCTCTTCGGGTTGCACTCATATTTGCCTCTGATATCGTTGTTTGGGTGGAGATATAGAGCTCCTCAAGTTAGCGGCCTCTCAAAAAAATATGGTGATCCTCTTCCGCAGCATGCGTCAGCCGCCACCGGCCAATATATCAATGTTACGAATACATGTATTTTGAGAGTAGCGAATAGAAATGCTGGTCGGACGCATGCTACGGTAGAGGTGCACCACGGTCACTTAAGGAGCTCTATACCCCGTCCAAAAACTGTTTTTTGGGGAAATGAAAGTGATACCCGATCAACATCGCATGGGCTTAATATACGACGAAACATAATGCAACACAAAAATGAAACTCCGACGAGTTTGGGCTAAGGATCCTCGTTATTCAGAATCCTTTTCAGCCAAAATAAGGTGTATACGCTATCGTAGCGCTCGTCGCCGGGTTGCGCAAAAGAAGGTTCGTCGAAGTCATGTTTCGGGTGGAGGTACTGAGCTCCTCAGGCGAAGAGCCCAGACAAGAAGAAGGCGCCACCCTTACCGTGGCATTGCTCCACACACAATTGGTGCAGTTATAATCTACCTGCGAGGGTACGACCATTGTTGTGTGTCCCCTGTCCAAGGGCAGTTGATATTCTGGCAAATATGTGTTCATATGTAGCGACCCATCATATGGGGGCGACGGGGAATGTATTTCACGTTTCACAAAAAGAAGACACGGGTGGTCCCGCGCAATATGTTTACATCGACCAGGACAATGATGCCATGCAACACGTACGCGTATGTGCGTACCATTTACGGGGGAACCTGAGCCCACCTAAGCATGCTGTGCGCGTATAAACGTAACGCCTGTAGTGTCTTATACCTCGAAAACATAACGATTAATCGGTGATATTGATACTCTGATATGAAACCGTACAGCACGTAATATATCCCAACATGATGATCGGAAACATCTACGGTTGAAATGCGCAACATAGTGTCTGAGGCTCCTCGCTTGAAGATTTTCATACCCCACCTCGAAACTACTTTTGTTTTTGAAAACACCAAACAAAGTGTTACAGTGATGGAGTATCTCGTGGCCTAAGTAAATAGCGAAATAATTCACGAACACAATGATAAAATTCGGACGATGTTGGGTTGAGGAGCCCGGTCATCCAGGAAACTTTTCAACGAAAACGTTGAATACCTCTATCATAGCACGTGTCAAAGGCAAACATATCTCCCACCTGCCCCTCCCACACACACAACAGCACCTCTCGCCAAGTGAGGTTTTGTCTATCGTTCGACCGTGACTAAATGATTTGGGGGGGGGGTTCAAGTACCACACTCACTCTTGGCGAGGTACGCTTGAACACTAAATTAATAATGCAATCGTAACAACGCTGTGATATAACACCAGTTGTTGATTAAAGCAACCCACACGCACGTGTCGCTGGTGTCACAAAACCAACCACCAGCACTGAGGCAAGTCCGCCCAATCACAATAAACGAAACCTGTCTCCCGCCCCGACCGCAGCCTCTGCTTCTACCGCGAATGCAAACGGTGACGAGCGTTTCGTTGTTTCCATACTTCAGTCACACAACACGGCTGCTAACGGTGCCCCTTTTGTCAATAAACTCCCGAAGTTAAGCGGCTTAGACCACATCACACGACGACCGTCGAACGGGTTTGTAAACCTTAACTCGCGGAGCGAAGCATGCTACCGTAGGGGTGCACCCCATTTTGATATGAGGTTCTTCGTATCGGCGCTTTAGCTACCGCCCGAAAAGTGATTATTTAAAAGGTTGTTTGCCCTCGTGTTCATTACCGCACTTAGGCCACTCTGGTCAGTGGCTCTTCACCTCGCCCAAATAGAGACACCAAACATGTATTAGGAGGTGCACAGCGTAACAGATAATCTCATGGCCGTGCATAAAGCGACATCCGACAGGCACCAACGCGTAATGATGCTGCAAAAGAAACAGGATAGTGTCACTAGGCCTACTGTAGTAACTCTAACCGGAAAAACCACTAGCAAAACAATATGTTTCCTCGCTATCGCAGCACCAACCCTCACGATGTCGAGGGGGCCCTTCCGAAACCGTAGGTGCCACACATCCTGTCGCGTGCTGACGTGCAGGACGTAACATTACCTGGCTACACGGCGCGGTGTACCATACGCCATGCCGATATGTCGATCGAACCTACAACCCACCCGAATCGATATCAAGTGCGACATCACGACCAACTGGAATAGCAAGAACGGCCGAACGATCGTTTCGAAGTTTTCCTCCGCGTCCCCGTACCTGCGTCCATGGCTTCGATACGAGGTAGGAGCGCGCATGATTGCTGGGGCAGCGCGGGGAGGGGAGGGATACACGTCGGGGTAGGGTCGTCCTCCTTCCTCCCGTCGGGCTTCGTCCATACGGTACTGAGCGTTGTTGGAATATAAGTGGCGAGAGTCGGGTAGGGAGAGGAAAGGAGCGCCATAGGTATACGCAAAGCGCGGAAAGCCTGGCGAAGGGGCGGGGAAAGGAGAGGGTCGGTAATTGGTCGGATATGGCGAAGGGGAAGGCGGGGAAGGGACAGGGGAAGGCTGGAACGGCCCGACCTGCTCCCGAAATCGGTCGAACATCTTTCCCCTCGGTTTACTGTAACCGCTGCTTCCGCGGAGGTTGGGTGAAAAGGGCACGCGATCTGAAAAGCCGGTAGGTGTGGAGGTGTCAGAGGAAGGAGTGGGTCCACCGAGCTCCCAGTCGTCGGGCCAGCGGTCCTGTGAATCGGAGGAGGCGAAATAGCTTGCTTGACCGTCGACACCAGCGCTCGTGGGGGAAGATGAGTGGGAGATGAGATCGGAGGCAGGTGACGAGGTGGTGGTTGATGACATGGGTGGTGAGGCAGTGGCATCATCTTCGTCTCTGATGTACTCCATCAAAACGACAACTAGCGACGCCGTTCCCAGTACGGTGCCGATGATTACTCCAGCGTTTTGGCAGCTCGCGTCCTCCATTGCTGGTGTACGGATGTTCCCCACCTTAACCTGCAGCAGTTGAGAAAAGCGCGGGGAAGCATTTGTCGGACAGGATGATCATCGCACACCTAGGTTTTTCGTAATTTATGCCGGAAACGAATAACCGATTATCTGACGAATACGCCTCACCAAGAGACGCGTCCCTGCTAATTGAGACGCGTGCTACGATACGGGAACATCAAAGGTTTATATATTATTTCCTGTTGTTTTGGGAGGCGCTATACCTAGCGCAACATGTTTTGTTCTAGCATCAACGAAGTACAACCGGAGGAGGAATCCCATGGCCTAGTTGTGCAAATAACGAAATAGCATGCCATCATGAACGTTTTCATAATGAATATGGGCAGTGGGGGGGGTACTCATTTGTTGCTTGCCTTAGTCATTTGATCATTGACCACACATTCCTTTCGAGACCGAGCAAGTGGGAGGTGTGGGGGGGTGGGGGTGTACTCATGTCGTGCACGGCCGTAGTCATATGACCATAGACCCTCGCATCCCTACACTGCCAGGACGGAGCATGTTGGGTTTTCACTAACCAGGCAGACGTTGCTTGCACCAAGAGCGAAGCGACGTGAGGTATTGGGCGAGTCGCAAGGAGGGTGAGCTGCATCCTGCTAAGAACCGCCTCTGAGGCGGACTTGCATATGGACGACAGCTTCAAAGAGTTGATTTAATTTCTGGTGTGGCCACTTCCGGAGACAGCAATGGGTTTTACTATGTAACTGCCTCGCGGATGCCTTACCATATTAACACTACGTGATACGACCATTCCCCTTGTGCGGAGCAATGGTTCTCCTTCCCGCACAAATGATCTACTCGCCCGCCAGCTTTGGTGACCGCCAAAAACAAACAAGAAAAAACGGCACCCTGGTTGTCTAGCTCACGCAGCGAGTGGCGTGTTTTACAGTGTCGTTGCCAACCGACGCCAACCCAACCTATACATATATCATATACTTATAGGGGGTGCGGGGGGGGTGTCAGAAGCATGCTGAGGTAGAGGTGCACCGTTTTGTTTCTGAGGCTCCTCATTTGAAGAGATACAAACCTCAACGAACACATGATTTCAGGGGGGAAAACACGTGCTACCCAATGGAAAACCTCACATTCCCTTCAGTATACAACGCGGACTATTGTAACACGAAAATGAGGTTCCGACGTGTTTGAGTTAAGGAGCCCGGTCATTCCGAAAACGTCTCATCGAAATAGTGGTCCCTTCATCGTAGCACGCGTTATCAGTAGCCACCGTTTGGCTGGCCCAAAGGTTGGTTCCGCTATCGTAACAAGCCATCCACAGTTGACGCAAGTATCACTATCGCGGGTTCCGTGCCATTGGGAAAACACGTGTTTTCAAATACACTGAAGTTGTTCCTTTCGCGTTGCCCTCACGTACCCCCTGTTGGAAGTCAATGCCCTCTACGGTAGGTCTGAACAGAGCACATCCTATTCACAGGGGTTAGGGTAGTTTCTCATTTGGGGAGCACCGTCAGTGACCAATTACATGTGCGTGTGGTCCTAAGTGTCTAATTGGCTCCTGCAGTATTTGAGCTACGAGCTCATCTTCCTACTTATAAGTCCTATGGAGACAGGGGGAGGCATATACTGAAGACCCAAGGAAAACGAAGCGAACCTCTTCTTTCCTCTCGGAATGCCATGAGGGATTAACGTTGAAGCTCATGCTTCATATTGTCCAATGACAAGGATACTATATATACAAGGACTCCGCATGGGTGCCCGCAGTCGCTGCCAAATGAATGCCAACAGTTTCATCCGAAATTCTTAATTTATCAGAGATAAAGGTTAATACTGAAGAAAGCAAGCATAGTCGCGATATTCTGTGGCGGTAGATGCGTTTTCATTACTAGGCAGAGAGCGCTTGAAAAGCCCAAACAAGACTACAGCAGCCGTGAAAAATACATGATAACCTGCTCAAGTCGGTTAAAGCCGATTACCGTCGATTGTACTCGATTACAGCCGATTAACCTGGGATAAAGTCGGTTAAAGTCGTCGGTTAAAGCCGATAAAAGTCGATTAAACTCGATTAAACTCGATTAAACTCGATTAAACTTGATTAAACTTGATTAAACTCGATTGATGTCGGTTGAAGTCGTCGGTTGCACTCGTCAGTTGAACTCGATTCAAACCGAGTACAGCCGATTAAAGTCGATGAAACTGGAAAAAAACTCGATTGGACTTTATTACACTTGACTAAACTTGATTAAATTCGGTACAACTCGATTACACTCGATTGAACTCGATTAAGCTCGGTTAACGTCGACTGTCGATTCGATTAATGTCGCTTAACGTCAATATAAGTCGATCAAAGTCGATTAAAGTCGAGTAAAGACGTGGATTAAATTTAATCAAAGTCGACAGAACTCTAACAAACTCGATTAAACATGATTTCATTCCGTTAAAGTCGGTTAGGGTCGATTGAAAACGATTGAACTCACCTTAAGTCGATGAAACTCGTATAAAGTCGGCTAAATCGGTTAAAGTCGGTTAACGTCAATTAAAGTCGATTGAACTCGATTAAACACGATTATATCCGATTAAACTTGATTAAACGTGATTGAACATGATTTACCTCGGTTAAAGTTGACTGTCGATTCGGTTAAAGCTGAGTAATATATAAGTCGATTACAGTCGATTACAATCGATAAAATACGTCAGGTAGAGTTGATTACACTCGATCTAAGTCGATTACAGCCGTTTAAAGTCAAGAAAACTCGAATAAACTCGATTAAACTCGACTAAACTCGAATAAGCTCGGTTTAACTCGAATATATTCGAATACCGTATAACACCGAAGAAAGCACACCCCCCTTATAAAACACCCCCCCCCCTATAAATATATGATATATTAATAGGTTGGGTTGGCGTCGGTTGGCAACGACGCTGTAAAACACGCCACTCGCTGCGTGAGCTAGACAACCAGGGTGCCGTTTTTTTTTGTTATTTTGTTTTTGGCGGTCACCAAAGCTGGCGGTCGAGTAGATCATTTGTGCGGGGTGGAGAACCTTTGTTCCGCACAAGGGGAATGGTCGTATCACGTAGTGTTAATATGGTAAGGCGTCCGCGAGGCAGTTACATAGTAAAACCCATTGCTGTCTCCGGAAGTGGCCACACCAGAAATTAAATTAACTCATTGAAGCTGTCGTCCATATGCAAGTCCGCCTCAGAGGCGGTTCTTAGCAGGATGCAGCTCACCCTCCATGCGACTCGCCCAATACCTCACGGCGTTTCGCGCTTGGTGCAAGCAATGTCTGCCTGGTTGGTGAAAACCCAACGCGCTCCGTCCCGGCATTGTAGGGATGCGAGGGTCTATGGTCATATGACTACGGCCGTGCACAACATGAGTACACCCCCCCCCCCCCAAGGTTGGGTTGGCGTCGGTTGGCAACGACGCTGTAAAACACGCCACTCGCTGCGTGGAGCTAGACAACCAGGGTGCCGTTTTTTTTGTATTTTTTTTGGCGGTCACCAAAGCTGGCGGTCGAGTAGATCATTTGTGCGGGGTGGAGAACTTTGTTCCGCACAAGGGGAATGGTCGTATCACGTAGTGTTAATATGGTAAGGCGTCCGCGAGGCAGTTACATAGTAAAACCCATTGCTGTCTCCGGAAGTGGCCACACCAGAAATTAAATTAACTCATTGAAGCTGTCGTCCATATGCAAGTCCGCCTCAGAGGCGGTTCTTAGCAGGATGCAGCTCACCCTCCATGCGACTCGCCCAATACCTCACGGCGTTTCGCGCTTGGTGCAAGCAATGTCTGCCTGGTTGGTGAAAACCCAACGCGCTCCGTCCCGGCATTGTAGGGATGCGAGGGTCTATGGTCATATGACTACGGCCGTGCACAACATGAGTAACCCCCCCCCCCACATAAGCACACCCGGTGGTATATAGTTTACTTCATTTTTTTACCGTCTCTTTATCACCGGGGCTACGCTAGATAGCACACCCCCTACGCATGTGCGCCTGAAAACAGTGTCGAACTCCACAATTATCACACTACCTGGTGGAAGGATATCATTCACAATCCACAATCAACCCGCACCGGTATGTACACCAGCACGGAGGCAACTGCTGCGCCCTGTCACAGTGGGCCGAATGAGTCTGCGGTTCCATCCCACCTGTAGCTGCTGCTGCCGCGCCTCGCCGTTAAACACTAAACCGGTTTAAACCGGTTTTTGGAAACCCAGCAGGCGTGTACGAGTGGAAGGTTTTTGAAAACAAAAACGCGCTTGTTTTCGCCGGTTTAAACCGGTTATCCGAAAACCGGATAAAACCGGATAAAACCGGAAACCCGAATAAAAACGGGATAAGACCGGGAGCATTAGACAATTTCTCCACTAATTCTCTACCGAACAAATTCACCACCAAGCAGTACTTATAATATGATACACATAGCAGGATAGTGTTATACCAAGGAATAAAAAACTACGTAGGTACGACATCTATCTGTAAAATATATTTTAAAGTTTTTTTGGACCCTTAGAGAAAACAAGTTCGTGTGAAAACAAAACGTCTTGAAATTAGTGTGGAAATTGTTGTCTTGACATTAGTGTTGATAGGCTTATTTGATTTTAGTGTAGGGTTTAGACCGCGCGCAGGAAATCCCTCCGAATACGCTGATCTGCAAGGCATACAAAACAAAGACACGAAGCAAGTAATTGCGAAGAAAGAAGAAAGTATGGAAGCCAAGAACTTTTCCTTCGGCAATTAATTGCCGAGGAAAGCTCCGAAGCCCACAAGGTCTAATGTATAGACTAGTAGTTTACAATACGTATAGACTAAAGTTTATTGCTGTACGTCAATCGTCGTCAGAAGTAGACTAGATAATAATAAGGGAGTGATACAATTGAGATGTTGCTTTCTTTAGGAAACGAGGCACCAAGTTGGAGGCACTATTGTTTTCTATCCATTTTTCTCTTTCAATATGATTGCTATGTTGTGGGCGGTGAGTCGTGGTTGAAGGTGGGCACCGATAAAAAAAGACGGTTTACCGGTTTTTGGAAACCCAACATGCGAACAGCTGACCGCCGTTCTGTGCTGGATAGTCTTGGGGGCAGGTATGTAGTACCTGTGCACCGGCGATGTCTTCTTCACACTAATGAAATCACGTCACCCCGTGCGTTGTGGTTGTGGCTCGGAATCTACACATAAACAGCACGGTATACGAGTAGACCTAAGCATGGCGTTATGTTCAATGATTTGGAGGCGTGTCACGTTACCATCCGGTTTTAACCGGTTGTCCGAAAACCGGTTAAAACCGGCTGAAAAAAAACAAGTTTATTCGGTTTTTGTTTTTGGAAATAACGCCTCTTTATGCGTTTTTAGTTTTGTTTTTGTCTCCCGGTGTCCACCTCTACTCGTGACCAAAGCCTACCCCGTCGAAACATCATTAAAGTTTGATGCGTGCACACAAATTATGCAGATATCGTGCCGGCACGGGCACATCCACCTCGGCTGCCCGACGCTGTGGTTTCGACACTATAATAGCTTTGCCCGTGTCCACTGTCGTATTCGAGGATTCGGTGGGTCCGACCGTACAACAGTCGGGTATTTGGTTATAGCGCATCTATGGGTAACACGGAATCAGGATCATCCAGGAGCCCGACGTGTATGTTCTGGGACGTGTAAATCATGTTCCTTGGGCCGTAATGCATAGGTATGCGTTAACATTAAAATTTGAACAAGTCAACCACCCCGTTGACTCTGACGTCAGTTTCGTGCGAAGGGTATATTTTTTGTTTCCTCCTTCCTATCGGTATCTTCGCCGTTCTTTCTGTTTCTCCCTTCCCAGTCGTAACTCAGATCCCGGGCGACAACGCGAGCTGTTCTCCTCCCTTCCTATTACCGTACGTGGGTTGACGTTTACTTTTGAGAAACGCACACAACTTGCTTCCTTCTTCAACTTGCGCCGATTGTTTCAGAGGCATGCCAGGCAATTACTGCAGTCGATAGTATAAACAAAAATACCCCAAGAATACCCCCGAAATATGGCACGGCTCCAAACCCTGACCTCTAACCGTCCAGGTGTTCGAGGCCAACGACTAGATCATCGCGGCAAAGGTATCGCGCCGGCAAGAACGACGCTGCTGAAGACGATAATGAACGGTTCTCGACTGCGAAAAGCGACGTCAGTGCGAAAAAGCGACGCCAGAAGCCATGTAAAACGTCGAGTATACGTTGTGTCTTTTCCCCTAACAGCTTGACAACCTGCGTTTATTTGCTGTTTTCATGGCAGGTCTTGCGGCGATTTGAACGATGAAATATATAGGCATGATGCCTGGCGCTAAACTAGCAGCACAAAAGCAGGACGAACAACACGGGTAATGTCATGATGACCAAGGACCCATCTATGAAGACAGAGCGTTGCTAAAGCACAAATACCTAACCACTAATAAATCCAAAGGACGTCGAAACAAAGGCATGTACATACATGTGTGTACATAAGACAAGATCCAACGCACCACGTTCCCACTGTGGATGAAAGGTATGCAGACCCCGGAAGCATTGCAGTACGCGGCGACAGGTTTAAATTCTATCGCATTTTGGCAGATAACGCTCGCGGCTTATTGTGATGTTCATGTTGAGCATAATCTCTTAACTCCTTTTCTCGAGTGTACTGGTGCATATAAACCCCGATAATAGTCTGTCTTCAAACGTGTTATCCTCACAACCCAAACGCACTCTAACTCCTGTAATACAACGTGGATTACGAGGTGTGTATAAGTTGTGCATTTCGTGTCAGTTACGATGGCATGAACTTTGCGTTTTATACTCCGTAGTTGCTACATTGCAAGATAGTATCTCTGTGTCGCGGTATCATGACCGCGGAGCTTGAATATTTTCTCTAGAATGGATCATCGGCACAGATGCTTCTGGGTGTGCGGGATCTCGACGGGTAAAAACAACAATTTCATGCAAAGAGCACACACAAAAATACGTTTTGCAGTTGTTGAAGTACACTGATGATACATATTTTAGCGGCTCACGAGACAGTTTGGCGAACGAGGCAAAAGGTCGACACGCTCAGCAGACACCACAGCGTCTCCTGTAAATTCCCACGGGGCCACAACCAGCACGATGAGCGACGCCGGCTTCTCTTGTCCTGAATGCGGGGCCGGGTGCAAGGCCTATCACAACACCGCGCTGCGCGGCTGTGTATCAGTGAAACATTCGGTGGCGACTCGGCGTTCTGTAGTGTACGGCAGATGGCTTGCCAGAGGGGCGACATTTCAGGAGGCAGAGAAGGAGGGAGGAAGCTACTACTGTACGTGTATTTCCAGATTTGTGTCTGTTGCTCGTTTCTCGTAGGTCTTCCACGTATTCAACTCTATGGTTGTCGCACACCTGTGCACCAGACGAGAAGAACGCTATCGTTACGGTATACAGTGAGTGGTTGACACGAAGCACTGTACGTACGCCATTTCATTTCGTCTCATTTCATTTGGTTTTTTATTGGAGGTCGCATCTTCTCTGGGAGAAGCACGACACGTTCTTTCTTTTATTTTGTCATGCTTTTTGTTTGGTTGCTTGATTGTTGATTTGCTTCAGTGTATTTACTTTGTTTTTCTTTTTTCCATTTCGCTTTTTTCTTTTCTTTCTTTTTTTCTCTTGCATACACCTGGATTGCTAGCAGGGTAGGTCTTGCCTGTCGTACATTATTTTCTGCTCTGCTTACTGCACTGAGCGTAGTATCTCTGTGTCGTAGTTTTGTGACCACAGAACTGGTACCTTTTTAGGATGAAAAATCGGCACGGACACTGGGTGTGCTGGATGTCGACGGGTAGAAAGGAAGGGTTAATGCGAAGAACACACACACACGTACGTATCACCAAGCTTTCCTAAGGCTCTTGAATTCAACACACAGAACTACTACGTATACCTCGCTCAAAAACTGAACAGCTACGTACAGATAGATGGTAGTAATGCTACAGTAAAGTATAACTACAACTCGACGAAGTAGACACATGACGGAGAATGTTTAAAAACAATGATTGATGATGGTTTTTGAAGTAATACTGGCTTGAGCAGCTCGGACGGTCAGGAGTATTTCGACAAAAAGTTGCTATTTATAGGCCGTACCCCCTATATTCGTAGGACGCGACTATTAACAGACCTGTACACCAGGTAGTGGGAATAAAGAGGTGTTCTTGTTCGTACTTTGTGTAGACATTATCTGTGCAAGCCTCACAAAGAAATGGACAACCTCGCTACCTCGTACTGCCTGATAAATAACGGGAGCATCAATATTAATATAGTATCACGATATACTACTCTAGGGTCGGTCGGTGCTGCCAGTTTACATAAACGAGCGGTAATCTACTAATGAGGAGATATTGATGCGAGAAGGCCGCAGGCCTTCGAGCATCAATAGATGCTCTTCATAATGGGTTGGTTGTCTGCCCGTGGGGGTGTACCCCTGCTCGCGACGGACACAAACGGACAAAAAACAGTTCTGAAAGCTGCCACAGCGTGCCTTTATTTAACGAATCCTTAATATTGAGGTTTGTCTGTCCCTCGCTTGTTCGTCCCTCGTTCGCTTTGCTTTGTTTTGGCGCGCGACGCGTACACTCAACCGATTCAGACACGCTCGGGACTGATAGACGCCAGCTATTTGTACCGACCGTCCTGTGCTGCTCGTGTCGAAAG
Source organism: Saccharina japonica (assembly GCA_008828725.1). Classification (NCBI taxonomy): domain Eukaryota; class Phaeophyceae; order Laminariales; family Laminariaceae; genus Saccharina; species Saccharina japonica. The sequence continues at coordinate 178,944 of MEHQ01002765.1, forward strand.
CCGTGCCGAGATCGGAGAGCTAGGCGGTAGTGACTGTCATAATAGCGCCAACAGAAATACAACAAAACAGAACGAGTTCTGAAATAATGCGGGAGTTAACACTCTGCACTCTGCAGACGACACGACCACACGCACAGATTTACAGCTAGCTGCAACAAGCAACCACAGCACCACCACCACGGCACCACCACCACCACCACCACCACCACCACCACCACCACCACTTCAACCACCACCACCCCCGCCCCACCAGCCGCAGCAGCACTAGAAGGTGGCGTTGGTGGTTGCAGCAGGTGGTGACGGCGGTCATGGTGGTGTGGCTTTTGCCTTGCGCTGTCCTCTCTCGAGAACGACCCTCCGCTCAAGCTACCGGGGTTGATGCTCTCGAACACGATCACAAACCACCGAACACCACCACCACCACCACCACCACCACCACCACCACTTCAACCACCACCGACACCCCCGCCCCACTAGCCGCGGCAGCACTAGAAGCTGTTGTTGCTCGTAGTGGGTGGTGGGCGTCGGTAGTGGCTTGGCGTTGGTGGTGATGGTGGTGGTGTGCTTGCTCGTACTACAGCAGTACAAGTTTTCCAGGTAGGTACGTACCACCGCCGGGCTTCGATATACCTGGTAGTACGGCTGTTTCTGTGTATAATATACTAAAGAACACCACCACCACCACGACCACCACCAACACTACGACCACCACCGACACCCCCGCCCCACTAGCCGCAGCAGCACTAGAAGCTATTGTTGCTCGTAGTGGGTGGTGGGCGTCGGTGGTGGCTTGGCGTTGGTGGTGATGGTGGTGGTGTGCTTGTTCGTACTACAGCAGTACAAGTTCTCCAGGTAGGTACGTACCATCGCCGTGCTTCGATATACCTGGTAGTACGGCTGTTTCTGTGTAACGAGTAGCAGTGCACAGCTCGCTGTATAGTATACTAACCGGGCACAAAAGAACACGACCCCCTTTTTTTTTTCCTTTTCTTCTTTTTTATATTCGAACTTTTTCAAGTATTTTTCTTTGCATTTTCTATGTAATATTATTCCTCGTTTTTCCACGTATACGTACGTACGTATTTCGGGTATGTTTTCTTTTTCTGTTTATACCTGCACCTACGTACGTATTTGATCTGCCCAGCACAGCAGTAGTAGTACACATACATGATGCCCTGCCAGTTTTCGTCGTTTCCATATAGTATGCACCAACACACACAGCCCAGCGATCCACTTAATACCCACTCTACAAGGTTGTTGCGCTGACACGCATCGCTTAACAAGAAATGTTGGTGGGTGGTGTTGGCGATGATGGTGGGACTACCAGCCCAGGGACCAACCGACCCACCCAGTAACTCTCTCACCCACCACGCACACCCATCAACTACTTGCCGGTCACTAACAAAAAGGTTTATGTGCTGACACAAAGCGCTTAAAAACAAAACGATCCAATCAATCACGATTATTGTAGGAACACAGCAAAAAGAGAAGAACCGCCAACGCAGTAGCTTAATGCAGTTAGAAGTTTGCCCACTTGAAGGCATCTGTCACGCTCCTCATTCCACCCGTTCTTGTAAGTATAAATCATTATTTTTTGCAACGGTTTCACCTGAGAGTAGTTTCGGAGGGTCCTCCGTTGTGACTCCTCACCAAGTTCAGCGCCCACGCCTGTACCTCTGTGCTGTTCCGCGCGTGATCGTGGAGATGTCACCAAATCCGTAGCCAAGATTCGTCGGGCGGTGGGGTTTGGTGTCTGTGGGCCAGCGGTGTGCCCTGATGAGAAGACGGGGAGAGCGGCTTGGGCGGGGGGCTTGCTAATTCCTCCCGTTCGCGCTGTTGTTCGTTTTACATTGTTTGTCGTCTTCTGGGTATTATGATTGAAATTTGGTTTGTAGAGTTCAGAGACTCGTCGACGCCATTATGGAGGTCGCCTCCTCAGATGATGTCGGCCGTGTCGGGGTCTTGAGCAGGGTTGGCCGAGGCCTTGACGCGCACTTTTCTTTCTTATATGTGGCAAGGAGGTGCCTCCACAAAACCTCCCTCGCATCTCGCAAGGAGAGATCTCATAGGTTAGAGTGTGGGAGTGGGGGTCGTTCTCGTAGAAGACCCTTCACTCCCTGGTAGCGTTCTGGGTTTGTCTTCCCGAACGTCAACCATATGAAGACCATCCATGATGGCAGGTCTCGTAGACCGGACGTTGGTTATCGTATCTTCATGGTTGGCATTTGTGATCAGAGGTTGACGGTGTCTACGTATCCTATCCTCCACGGATACCCTTGTTACATTGTCCTGCTGACCCGGGTAGTATTCCGGGGAGTCACTGAACTATATCCTCAACGAGCAATACACGCATAACACGCGCGAACGGCTTATTCGAAAATCGAGCAGTAACTACCAGGGTACCCAATATATCACGAATCCCAAATTAACATTCCAAATGACACATAGAACAAACATTCTACGCAGCTCGCAAAGTTGAGTATCTACTATTCAATCGGTTGAACTCACAGCTGACGTATTTAAATTATTTTTATTTTATCTGGTGTGTGTGTTCTTCACATTAAACCTTCCTTTCTACCCGTCGACATCCAGCACACCCAGTGTCCGTGCCGATTCTTCATCCTAAAAAGGTACCAGTTCTGTGGTCACAAAACTACGACACAGAGATACTACGCTCAGTGCAGTAAGCAGAGCAGACAATGCAATGCCATATACGACAGGCAAGATCTACCCTGCTAGCAATCCAGGTGCATGCAAGAGAAAAAAAGCGAAAAAAGAAAAAAGCGAAAAGGAAGAATAAATAAAAAGTAAATACGTATACTGAAGCACATTAACAATCAAGCAACCAAACAAAAGCATGACAAACTAAAAGAAAGAAAGTGCCGTGCTTCTCCCAGAGGAGGTGCGACATCCAATAAAAAAACAAATGAAATGAAACGAAATGAAATGGAATGGACCGAAAACAGCGCCAACAGAGCAAGACTAAGAACGACAGGAAAGGACAGCCAGCCGGAGCACACCTAAAGCACCTTCCAGCCAGCCGAGGCAGGTTTGTGCCCGTACTACAGGCAGGTTCTACCAGCTAGTCGGTCTGGTACCTACTCTGTTTGCCGTCTCAGTCCTGCTTCCGTCCGCCGTGGTTTCCCTACGAACCCCCCCACCCTTCGTCTCCATTCCCTTGGGCGCCACCCATACAACGGATACGTGGCACTTCCTACTCAGTTCCGTTTCGTTCTCGTGTAACACACGATAGTCCAGGAAAAAGAACGGGAAATAACAAAAACAAAATGAATACGTACGTAGCTAAGCAACAAACGAAAGTCCCAGGAGAATACGGAAGGCGGAGAAACAAAGGCAAAAGTGATCACGGTAACGAAAAAGAGTAGAACAAAGAAAATGAAGCAAATGATGCGAGGGGCTGTAGCATCGCTGTCGTGCCCCCCTTGAGAGGCAAAAACAGGCAATACCATAAGCAAAAAAAGAAATAAAAATAAAAATTAGAAAATAAAAACAAACAAACAAACAAAGGGAAAGAAAGACCACCAGAAATACCCAAGGAAAGAAAGGAAAAACAAAATGAAAATAAACAAAAAACAAACAAACACCCAGTTCGCCATTTGCCAAGCCAGGTAGTACTTATTTCTCATCACAGGGATAATAACGAGAGTAACAATGAAACTGTCTAGGCGTGACTTACTAGTCAGCCTGGTACCTTGTTATCCTGTCGGCTGTTTCCCTCCTGCTCTCATCAGCCGCGGTTTCCGTACGACTGGTTGCCCCCCCCCCTCCCATTCTCTTTTGCACCCCCCCCAACGGATGCGTGGCGTTGTCTACTCAGTTCCGCCTCGACCTTGTGCCACCGGATCATGAACGGTTCAGCCGCTTCGACGACCCCCCTGTACCACTTGCCCACTTTAGTTGCTGCAACGGTCCACACTGCGGTCTCTACTCCAAACACCAACGGGACCTGTGCCGTGGACCCCTTGGAGGCTTGAAACACCTTGAGGTCTTCAGCAAGGCATTTCTGCCAGGACTTTGGTTGTCCGCCCGGTCTGCGTCCCTCCCCACCCGTCATGGTCCCGAACATAACCCGACTGGGTAGTCGCCCCTTGGGTTGCCGTGCCACGGCTCCCGCAAAGAACAGACGCCGTTTACGGGTCGTCGTTTCGATGCTCTCGCATCGTGTCTGCTTGAGAGTCTTTGCGTACGAGAGGCCTATAGTCGCCACGCTGCCGACGCTGGAAGCCAATGACACGCAGGACTGCACAGGAGGACTTATTGGTGTACCGATCGGAGCCTGGCGAAGTGTTGTGCACCGAGGGTCCACGTCACACATCCGTACAGCAGGGTCTCAATCACCTCGGCTTTCAATATGCGGAGTTTCAGACTAAGTCGAGCCGTCTTCATGTCGTACAACTCTGGTCCGAACCGTTTGGAGCACGCCCACATGAGACGGATCCGTCGTTCGATTTCGAGTGAGAGGTCAGCGTCTTCGTCGATAATGCCGCCGAGGTACAAGAACTGGCTCGTCTGTCTATACCTCTGACCAGCTGCTTCGATCACGACCGGCGGAGGAGGGGGTGTCTGGTCCCGTGTTCGTAAGATCATCGTTTCCGTTTTCTTTTCTGAAACCGTAAGGCCTGCTGCTTCGAAGTACATAAGGCCAGTCGGCGTTGGGCATTTACACTAAACGACCGGCATATTATTGGAACTCAGAGGTAACCATGGTGGAACATGGAAACTTATGAATGGATTTTTCCTTGGGGCATACCACTTTGTTCCTAAATATAAGCACCTTTTGTGGATTAATATTGAATAAAAAGGTTATTATATTTCGGGACAGAGAGGTAGGAATATACCTGTAATAAGAATGTTTTTAACCTTGGGCTAATACAGCATACCATAAACTGCATGGACTGCTGAACTGACAACAATAAACATACATGTTATATAATACGTGATCGCACCAACAAGTCATATACGCACTCTGTGTGTAAGAATGATAATTTCCTGTCTGTGGAGCAGACCCACAAAGTATTGGAAAGCCTGGCTACCTGGTATTCCTGATAACATGCGTGCCCTTGGCGTACCTGGTATTTGTTTTGCTCATTAATCTGAAAGAGTTATAAGAAAAAAGTGCTGGATATCAATCGTGCCAACGATCCAGTACCTCTCCACAAACCCCAGATTTCCTCCGTTCAATGTTCCACATGTATAGAGTATCATAATCTACTAACTACCGTATACTCGTGCTGATCGGTGTTGGAAATTTACGAATTTACACTGAAAACAAGCGGCTAATCGTTTGAACTACGACGAAACCATGGTGGAATATCGAAATTTATCACTAGAATCCGAGATTATTTCCCTGGAGCATGGGAATATAATACCACCTTGGTCCCAGCGACACACATACTCATTTTCACCTTCGTCTCATAAAACAAGTAATACATTGAAACTCGCCACCCTAAACGCGTGTACACGGACGACACCTTTGCCTTTCGTGCGGAACACGATTCATCTCGGAGCGACGCTATGCGAGAGTTAAGACAACTAACTGCACGAGTACGCCCGAGACAAGAAGCCAGGCTCGCCTGCCCTGCTCTCCGCCAGTTGCACGGCAACTCCGCAGAGACTCTGGCACAAACTCATAGGCAGGCTTTTCGCCCCGTGCTCCTCCACCTTGCTTCGGGCAGCTCCGCAGAGTCACTGGCCCTATGATTAACACCGCCTCTGTCTCCAACACCTCTGCCTGGGCTTACACAGATCATCGAAATGTACTCTTATAAGGCCAGTTGGCGTTGGGAATTTATATATACTGTATACATGTAGAATACCGGTCGCCCCGGTGGGCTAACAGGTAGCCACGAAGCCTGATTGCGTTGGAAGTCGGGGGTTCATTTCTCCTCGTATGTTGTTGTTGTCTTCACATTAAAAACCGTGCCGGTCTCTCTATCCAGTACCTCCATCTGTCCGTACTAATTCAACACTTGACACGGTCGATTCCCGTGGTCACAGGCTAACTTACCCCAAAAAAGGTATACTGAAATAAAAGTGGAACCCGAAGGGTCCGCAAAGCGATCAAAGCCAGTCAGAAACAGATAGTCTGGAGCCCTCCGCTCCCCCCTACACGCTATGTGAAGGTAAAAATAAAACTGGAAAGGTCAACATCACCAATCGGGGGTATACGCCCCCTGATTCTATCTTGGTGCCCCTATAATGCCGGGGTGTTCCGTGCCGGGTTCACGCCGGTCAGGCAAACAAAATCGAGTCCTCCACCCCGATAATATAACGCAGACATGGTAGGGAGGAAGGGAACTATGGTCCCGTGCGACTGATGTACCCCGTATGGAGATTATTATTCTAAAATACACCAACTGTCGAGAGCGCATATTGTAGCGTGGGTAAGCACAATTCGACGAAAGTTGGCGAGGGAGGAAAGTGCTGAAATCTTCTCGAGATAAAAATGAAGGCAAGAACCGTAGTGAGGGAGGAGGGAGAAGGGCCTACTTTGTGACCCCGGATCTGAGTTACGACTAGGAAGGAGAGAGAAAAGGAAGGGCGTAATACATGAGATAGACAAAAATAAATAAAAGTAGAGCGAGCGGTAAGGTATTGGAACTAAGAAGGGGTAAGTATCAGGGATGCGAATTTCCCGGTAGCGGTAATTACCCGAAATTAAGAGAGCTCGAGGTAAAATAGTTTTTTCAGAGGAAATTTTATTTACGTCCCCTATCCCCAGGCAAATAACGCCTCCATATAGAGTGGAAACCCCGTGTGTGTGTGTGTGTTTTTCCAACGCTGCTAAGCTGTACAGCAGAGCAGAGCGCTACATAGGCGACCACAGGCCCCTGCTATATCACACAGATATCATACAGAGGAATTGGATGTTATGGCGAGCGGGATCATCAAAGGAATGCACTCATATAATATATAATCATATATATGAGCTAATATATTCGAACGGAAAGGGTGAACTCGGCGCAGATGCAGCTGGAACGCTGGGATTTCGTTGAGGCGCCCAGCGTCCATGGTTACAGTTTCTAGTCGCGGATAAGGTCGCGATCGCTATACGCGTACGAAGCAGGGCACTGCTGTCACTGCTCACTTCCTGCTTTGCGCTTTGTGTTGCTGCTTTACCTCGCGACGTAGTAAGTATATTCGTACATGAGAGATCGCTAGCAGCAATACGGCAGGCAGTGGTCCTATTATCCCAGTATCAAATGACTGCAGGACGAAATCAACGAGGACATGAACAAGTGAAAACTTGAAACCAAAGAACATTTACTCAAGTACTTGCATTGTCCGCAACTGCTACTCTCCTACTACTACTACTACTGTGTACCTGTTGCAGATAGAGTGTAGAGTGTAGAGTGAGTATGGTCGAAAATGGCTGTCCGAAGGCTTGAACGAATCTTATACTTGTGCTTCATGTAGTGCATGAGCCACCCGGGGATGATAATTTATGTCCCCCCCAAAAATCACGCCTTTTTTTGCTCGAATGAGAGGAAATAGGGGGAATTTTTTGGAAAGGCTGAAAAAGGCTGTTTCCCGGAAATGTTTGGGTTCCGGGTAAGGAAATACGCATCCCTGGTAAGTATTGTGAAATATGGAAGAATATATTTAATTATTGACTTTTTCTTGGAGCATGGCTATATTATAGGGGCTGATTCCAGCGACACCTTTTTTATAGTTCGATCTTCGAGTCATAAAACAAGGAACACATTGAAACTCGCATATCACTACCAAACGTGGGTATGTGACCGTATTATCAAGGGCAATGCATCGGTGAAGCTTGTTTGGGCCTGCGACCTGTAGATATTTTGCGAGATTTAGGAAATAACTGTTGCTATTACTTGGAGAGTCGTTGTAGGCTAGGAAACTACGCGGGTTCCATAATATACACGCTCTTCAGGTCATAAATCGGTCAATACGTCGGATATTTTCACGCTACGTATACATGACATACATGTTGCTTAAAATGATGGTATCAACAAGGAATATACGTCAGTGCACCCTTTCTTGTTCTGCGAGCCGTAGGAGGCTAGTACAAGAAATGTCTGCCAATAATGTTCTAAAAGATAATAATGCGTTGAGTTATTTGAAAACGAACCCAAACTTTTACACTACACAATTCATGCTTGCACCTTAGTTTGTGATAAATGGAAACAGAACGCTGGCAGAGCTGCTAGCTGTGTCTGGACAACATACAACAAAACACGGTTGGACTTCTTCGAAAAGCCAACCTTTTGTTCAGCAAAGAAGGTCGAAGACGCCACAAAGTCCAACAGCAATGGTAAATATACCTGGAGAACGGAACCCCCCTCCCCCGACCATTTACAGGGTGAATTGGTTTGCACGGTCTTCATGATGCACAACAACCCTACCACAGTCAACTCGCGGATCAACTTGATAGACAAATAAAACAGTTTCACCAGAAAAGGTTATTAAGGCCAACACATCATCCAAACACAAAGATAAATTGTACCAAGGGCGCACAAAACAAGTTATCCCGCACACCACACTACCCCCCCCACCCCATTTTTTTTTTTTTTTTCCTTTGTGGCAAACTTCTTGGCTTTTCCCCTCTCACCAATTCTCACACAAAAACGTCTTTCAAGGTACTTGATTAATAGATAGAACATTGCTTGGTTACAACCCCCCACCAAGGTGCTTTGACAACAACAAAAAATATCTTAATATTTCAGTCACGAAAACAAGTCATCGTGCTTGATTGAGTCAAATGGCCTGGAAAACACTCCACGACGAGGAACGTAATGATCGCACAAACATAATCATCGAATACTGCCAAGATCTTTCTGGCGAACGCTTTGCGTGATCGTTCTGCCCCGCCTACTCTTGCACACGGGTTCTCCCACGTTCTCGCCCGATGCCTCGCTACCGTTGCTGCTACTCCCCGCCCGCCCCCTCTTGCTCCTTACTTCCCCTCCTTCACCCCCTTCCCTTCGTCCCCCCGGCTGTTCGTCTTCGTTCTCATCCTTGCGGTCGTCCTTGTCGTCTTCCTCTTTCTCCTCCCCTCCCCCCCCGTCCCTCTTCTATTCCGACTCACGGTGCGCGCCTTCCCTGCAGCAGCTCTCCTGTCGACGTGTGCAAGTTTGATTGATCGACCGCTGTCACACCGAAGACAATTTTTGGCCGTGTGTGGTGTTCCACATACATTTATCAAGGAAGCCCCTCTGGTTGATACATTGCACGAAGTACGTGCAGGGGCGATGAACAAATCGCCAGTACGGAAGTAAGCGCCCCAAACAACCCTAAACTGTGTAAACGTGGATGCAACCAGCGACAGCTTCCCTCACTTGTGTTCCTGCGAATCCTTATGCTGCCGCACGTGGGTCCGGGTCAATGCCGCTACACTGGGTCCGAAGTCGTGCTTGCACGTCTTGCGAAGCCAGTTGCCTCTGCTGTTCTTCCGGGCGATTTTTGCCAAAGGCAAACATGCCCTGCTCGCATGCGAAGGGTGTCAATTTTGAAAGGGGAAGGGGACGCGGGTATAACGCCAGCTACGCGAAGGCAGCGATATGTTGGCACACAGCAGTGATGGACTACTGCTGGGGCTGCATTTCATTCGGAATTTAGGAGAAAAATTTATTGAGCCGCGTCTGCTACTGCTGCTGAGGCTTCTGCGACTGCTGCTGCCAACTACACGGGAGGCAGCACGACACACGTGGCGGGAAGCTGTACATCACTACACACGCAGTCGCACAGCAGTATGAGGAGTGTCCAAGATTGACCGAATTTATTTCGTCGCATTTTTCTGCGAACATGTATCAACCGAACTGAATCTTTCATCTTCTTACTGCTGCTGCGACAATGGCTGCGAGGCACACGATATGCTTCTATAGTCCTCATTTATCTGCACTTACTCTCTGTGCTCATCCGAAGTCTCATGCTCAATGGCTCTGCCCTCGTCCATTCCTGAAACGTCGTTAAAGTTGTGCCCGCAGCAGCAAATGAACTCTGAGCCATCCGCTGGCTTTCCGCAGACGCGTTCTAACCAAGCAACCTTATCGAAGGGGGCCTTGGATAGGGCTCCCTCCACTACGGAGACAGTGCTCATCGTGATCACTCTCTCCCTCTCTCTCTGTCTCTTCTACGGTCGGCGCCTGTCCGCTCTTAGGGAGCTGCGTGGACTGTAGTACCCCCCTACGCTGTGCCCCCCTTGGCATTATATAGGATTTAGTATAGGGATGTTTTATTTAGGAGATTGTGTGGCTTTATGACGGGGGGGATGGGTCCATCGTGCCCCCCCTCCCCCCTTGAGAGGTCCAAAATAAAGTATTGGGTGTGTGGTGTCGATTTTGTTTTTTGTGCGCCCGTGACTGTACTCGTATCTGGATACCGAAAACCATAACTAATCGATGACGCGTGTTTTGATATCGGTAGACATTTTGTCTGGTTTTGTTTCTGAATGGCGGAGCTCCTTAAAATAAAATCGGCGAAATTTGAGCATAATTTTGCAATATGATTCGTTTCGTGCTGAGACCATGGGATTATTCATCGGGTAGCTCTTTCTTTCCTCTCCGGTTGTTGTTTTGACTAAGTAAAGAGCTCCTTAGGTAGCCACCCCTAGAAAGAAAACATGTTGCCCCTTTTCCCTAGCATGCATCCAATTTCAAGGGATGACTTAGTTATCATTGTCGTGCTGCACAACCCGGCAACAATTAGCCCAACTCTGAGATAGCAACTCTCGCACTTGCGAACGTGGAAGGATTTTCTGACTCTCGCTGGAACCAGTTCGTACATAGGCCGTGAATTTTTCTTTTGACCTGGAAAAACGTTAGGTGGCACGGTCGGGATGATTGGCGGTCCCAGCGAGAGGTGTTTTCACCTGATTTGATGGAAACGTGTACGATATGCATGTAAATAGGAATTTGCCGTTTGACGGTGACCCTGCGCCTCAGCCAAGCATACCGAATCAACAACTGGTTAGCTCGGTTCGATTTATCTCGTAGACAGCCGGTCGTCTCATCAGTCTATTTGATAGTGGTCATCATGAAATGGTACTATTATTAATAGTGGCACTGATTGGTGCCCGTGTTCGAATCTCATCGTGGTGAGATTCTGACCTTTTCCTTGCAAAAGTAAAATGTATCCAATTTGTGAGAGTGCCTTCGTATAACCCGGGTATGCGAAATTCGTCGCGAATCGACGAGGGAAGTAAATGCTGTGGTCTTCTCGCGATGAAAAGGGAAGGCACGAATCGATATGAGCAGGGGACATATGAGCCTATTTGGGGACCCCAGATCTGAGCTACTCTAAACAAATACCATGATATAGCGAGCAACGAGGGCAACTGTAATAAATTGGATGGAGACAGGAGCGCACGAAAAACGAAGACCACTTGACCAACACGACATGTTTGTTTGCATTTTCGACGCATGCCACATACGGAAGAGATGCACCACTCTTTTTTGGGCATGGTCACTTGAGGTCTTGAAGTCCTGGACTTCTATACCCACCTGTAAACTGACAGTACACCCGATGAGCCATCTCATTACCCAAGTGTACAATAAGTAACTACTATTATTGCAACACAGCCATGAATGGTATTCCGGCGATATCGGGTTAATGAGCGCCGTCCTTCAGAACACGCTCAAGCCAAAAACGTTCTACCTCTATCGTACTAAAGCTTTTCCGTTCGTTTTAGAGTGTGGGGGGGTACGAGGAAAATATGCCCTCATTACATTTTCAATCATAAATAAGGTACACACTTTTCCCCACTAACCCACAATAATCTTCGAATATTATTAGATAGAAACGCCTTGACCCGGCGACACTCTTAACCCCGCTCCCGCCGACGATCACGTTGTGACCTACACGTGCACGCAGCAGAGCTATTAGCTCTGCCGATGGCGCATTTTTGTGCAAATTTGAACCTCTTGGATATCTTGGCGAGAACAGGCGGCACCAAGAAGGATAGCTATTACTTGAATGTCTTTTGCTGATGGCACAAATCGCAACAAAATATAACAACGTACACTGTGTATGTTAATGCTCCTGATACTAGTCAAGAATCACAATCGACGTGTATCTTCTCTGTTTCAATTATCCGGACAATACGAGCTGGGCCAGCCAAAATAATGTTTTAAAAGCAGATTGGCCATGCCCCGACCAATTTAACGAATTTGGACCTGAAATTTGGACACAGTGTAGATCATGTACCAACCAACACACTTGCCGCCTGCCTTTTTTTTTTTTCCTCGAGAGAGATACGACGATCCGAAAATCGAAAAACATGCAAAAGCGATCAGAACTACTTGAAAAAAACAAAAACAAAGAGGGCAGGCGGCAGGTATTTTTGCACGTACGGTTCAAAGACGTGGTTAAAAAGTCAGAGTAAAACTCTCAAAATTTGTCGGGGCATGGCGGAAATACCATTTTTGGGCCAGCCAAAAACATAAGTTTATATCAGATTGGCCATGCCCCGACCGATTTAACGAATTTGGACCTGGAATTTGGACACAGTTTACTGTAGATCAGGTTCTAACCAACACACTTGCCGCCTGCCCTTTTTGTTTTTTTCTCCTCGAGAGAGATACGACGATCCAAAAATCGCGAAAGCGATCAGAACTACTTGAAGAAAAAAAATCAAGGAGGGCAGGCGGCACGTATTTTTTCACGTACGGTTCAAAGACGTGGTTAAAATGTCAGAGTAAAACTCTCAAAATTGGTCGGGGCATGGCGGAAATACCTTTTTCCCGTAATTACTTGACTTTCTTTTGGAATCAAGTTTTGGTCATATCTCTTGATGGGTGGAGAATTGGGCAACGAAACTTACATCGATCTTCTCCTTGTGTCTTCAGCATTGTCTCCACCAAATTTCATGTTGATCGAAAACGACATTGTTTATTCAAAATTACAATGAAATAAATGTTGCTTTCGAGTTTTCGGGGATATCTCGGCGAAATTGAGTCAATAAAAAAATATGTATATAATTTTCAGATACCGTTTTTGTTTGCACAAGCACTGGAATGTCAGGGTTGGCGCTTCAAATTCGTGTAGCCTAATTCGCAGTGGTTCACGAGATTCGACTTTAGGAAGCTTTGTAGGTTTCTTGGCTTGCGAAGGTCGTATTCGTTTTAGGTTTATTGAATATAATTCCGGTACCTTCTCTGTCTTCACTCAAGCAAAAATAAAGGTATTTATGTGCCGCTTGATGTTTTTTATGTGCCTCTTGTCGGTGCTGTCGTATTTACACCCTTGGTTATCCTACATACTCGTCCAATACGTGCGAGCGGGGAGGCCTTTCGGGCGTCAGCCCTCGGCAGGACACTCAATATCTTACCCGAAACATGACTTCGGAAACATTCGTTTGCGCGACCCGACCAAATCTTCCTATGCGGTAGTCCAAAAACAATTATACCTGTAAAATAATAATAGTATCCGGTAGTTACTCACGTGAGGAGCACAACCGGTCAGAAAATATTGAGCCTAAACGTGCTACCCCTACCGTGGGATTGCTCCACCGATACTTCCGAAGGTTAACAATCTCTAACATTGAACAGGCTTGTCGCGATAGGCGGCATTTCTAAGATTTTTCAGGTGTTGTTTTGAACCTGAAGAGCTCAGCAAGTCTACTAAGTCAAAACCATAAATTGTATATTTGGACCAACAACTAAACACACGCAACGTTGCACACAATGTCAATGTCATGGGGTACGAAAGCAACGGGTACCAGTTACGTGCCATGTTCGAAACATTTCAGAAGTAATGTGAGTGCAAACATGTTCTGTGATTCGTCTCTGTTCAACATGGGTGTTCAACCGGATTAAAAATGTACTTGAGGCAGCAAAATCACACCTACGGCCCAGTAAGCAAGCCTCACCTTGCCGACAGCATAGCTTATTCAGCGCTACAAATATGCATACATTATGCCAGGCGTGGCGCGCGCTCCCTTGTTTCGCCCTCTCTACTATTAGGACACAGCCGCGGCACTCCAGTCAAACACCAAATAGCAAACTCAAAATCATGCAAGACAGCCATATCGACTGGTCGAGAAGAAGTCGCAAAAACTCGACAGGTTCGGACATCGGCCAAGAACTATATGTAGCTCCACTGGAGACATACACATCCTGGACATCTCTCGCTCTGCATGTACACATACGCAAACACCAATGAAGTATATGCGAGTAGTTTCATCTATTCCGCACACATATTCAGTACGAGGTCAATCCTGGATCGGACACCCCTGAAAAATCATCGATGGCGCATTTCTCCAAGCTTCTGACAAAGCACTCTTAGTGCATGTTTCGGTTGGGGTTGGCACCTACAAACGTATTCGAAAAGCCATCCACTCGATGAAATCAAGCAATCCACCCAGACAAACCCGACTTTGAGCAAAACACATGAACAGACGAGTTTATGACCGGTCCTACGGCCTATAAAGTTACAATATGTTACTGTAAACAATTCGCCACGCCTTATTGGGTAAAAATGCATAGCCCCCTACCGTACCACTAGTGTCGCATGCTGCGGTAAAGGTGCGAGACGCGTTTACTGAGGGTAGTCACTAAAGGAGCCCGATGCCTCACCCACAAATCATTTCTGGAGGGAAACGTTGTGCTGTCCGATGAGCAACCCTATGGCCTAGATATACAATGACCTATGTTGCAACACAAAAATGAGTTTCCCCTATTTCGGGATTAAGGAGCGCCGTCTTTCAAACACCGTTCCAGCCACAACAGTGCTACTTATATAGTACCACGCCTTTTCACGACGGTGTTCATACCACTCGTGCGAGCGCCTGTCGACCTCGCTAACAACTGCGATATATAAAATAAACAAGTGTTGGCGCGGTGTTGCACCCGACCCCACGGGCAGCGCGTATAGCAAAAACGAAAATATTACAAAATACGAAGACTATACAGAAAATATGGTAGCCACTCGGCCGAAGGGGGCTCTCAGCGGCTAAAATAATTGGACCTAACGGCGACCCTCTATTGTACGTAGAACCTATCGCCGGATCCGGTGGTATATGGAAGCTCCGTCGGTTTAGGGGATCTCCGCCTGTAAGACATGTTTGGGCTGAAAAAACGTCTAACCCAAATACCTACCGTGGCCCCCCGGGGGCAGGTGGTCGACGAGGGTTTCAAACCTCGCTCTGGTGAGGCCGACGAGCATAAATGTGACGCGGCTTGCACCCCAGGCACATCGACAATACTATAAACAGCATACCCAAAAGAACGAACCCCAGTGGAATCAAGGTAGTAACGCGTACTCCGTTGCCTGAAACGGTAGCGCTGGTATGATGGCTTGGGCTTGGGCTTGGGGTCGTGGAGTGGAAGGATGAAACAGAGGTAGATGGGATGCGTGAAGGCCGAAACGAGGGAACTGGGGTGGGGAAGAGAGAAGTGGATCGGGAGGGGAGGTTCAGGGCATGCGGTGCGCAGGGCGATGGGGGACGAGATGCAACCGGAATTGGCGGGGGGGTGGTGGGGGGTGGGGTACTACTGCCATGGTCCTGAAGGTACTCGAGGGCAGCTACAAGTAACGAAGCCGTCCCCAATAGAGAGCTCATGATCACGCCGGCGCTTTGCCACCTTGACTCGGACATAAGGTTCAATGCAGAGCCTTTGGTTTTGATGTTGCGACCTGAGGTTGAAAGTAAACAGAACCGCAGGGCCTTGTTAGAAATATTGCCTTTTCCGTATCTTGATGACGATATTGCTGCAGGATACATCGTTTCGGATTGCACTCCACTGAGGCCAGCGAAGCAGGATGAGGAGAGGACTTACAGATAATCCCCAGCCTGGAGATCTACGGAAGCATTTCAATAAACTCAGCAAGTACAAGAAACAAAACGTGTGTATTCATTGATTCCGTTAGGAAACACTCCCGGCCACGTACAAGGAAGCACGTGGAGGGCGACGCTAGTCTGCCTGCACGAGTGCCTCCCAAAACAAGCAACACCACACATTTCCCTGTCCAACGAAGGCTCTTACAATTGAAAATAATATAGTTTGACTAGCCAACGGAACGTCATTCTCGATTGCGTGCAGACACGTGCTGGGATAGCGATAGCAGTTTGTTTGGCACACATAGTTTCGGAATAACGGGGCCCCTTAACGAAAACTTGTTAGAATAACAGTCTCTTTTTAAGATACGATTCTTTGCATACCTGGGCCACGGGATTGGTCATCGGATTTCAGTTTTAGTTTGTGGGCGAGGTATAGAGAGCTCCTCAAGTGAGGAGGTTCATACATACCTCGGCATGTGTCTGTAAACATATTCTCCGAGTCGAAAATACAGCAACTTGCAGTACTTTCCGTGTTTGCGTTCGTGTACCAATTCGAAACCCTCTCTGCACCGGGTCACATTAACGTTTCAGTCCGTACACCTGACTCTAATTCCGAGTGCTTTGTCCCCGAAATGGGAGTGATGCGTGATACCATAGAGGTGGCGCTTTTCGGCTGAAACGTTTCCGGAATGACGGGTCTCCTCAGCATAACATCATCCGAATTACATTTATGTTCTGCATATATTGTTTGGTGTACAGATGATCGACGGCACTTTTGCATCGGGTTCAAGCTTCAGGCACATCACCACAATTTTCGTCAGTAATGTATGCCGCATGCAATAGCAACGTGAATGTCCTACATTTGGTATCATGCTGGCCGCCATGACCAGTGAAAGAGAGTGAAATAGAGGGTGACATAGCTTTTGTGTTTTCACGGACCTAGAACTGGCTCTTAATCCGAAATAGAAGCCCGGCCAATCACAGGCCTTCAAAGAGGTCAGTAATAGTCAGGCGTTTCCGTAGGAATCCAGTTTATACCCCAATTTGGTTTTTCAAGGAGTCGCTTGCAGGCGGTCCAATCATGTTTGTACAATGCTTCACGCTCATATACAAAGATTCGATAGCGTTTGATAAACATTATACCATTTTGAACAACAAAACTCGGTTGTACACTGGAATAAAGTAATCAAAATAGGATGCCTGGATTCGCACGTTTTACCGCATAAAGGTAAGCAAGTTCTCGCTGTTTTTATGAGACTAACCTTGAACGTTGGCACGCGAGCTCGATATTTCCTTTGCCGAAACGGTGGTGAACTATTGTTTCGGGGGGGTTTCGTCTTTTCAAAATATGTACTCCTCAAGATCCAAACCTTTCAAAACAAAACAGAAACAGGAAAATCTGGCGAGAACTTCAAAAGAAAAAAACCTCAACCGGTGACGGGTCGGCAGGGGTTCATATAACATATACATGTATGTGCTATATTTCAGGATCTATTTCTAAAAACTAGTATGCACTTTGGATGCTGACTAAGTCTGGGCGATACGCTTGCACCAGCCTGTAGCACCTTGTTTTCTTCCTGAGTCGGGTTTTTTGTGGGGGTATTGGCTCCTGAAGGGAGGCGCCTCAGAAATGAAATGGTGCCCTCTACCGTAGCTTGCATCGAGTGCAGCCTTTGAAGGGTTGACTGACACCTGGCAGTGTTAAACGGGAGTGTGTGCGGTTTTCGGTTGTTTCCTAGAACACACGAGGTCGCCTTTTGTTTTCGCGTTTTAAATACCAAGAAGGCAAATGACTTCTAAAAGAAAAATCCTCCACACTTGTTTCTTTTAAGAAACCTCGACACTTTTGTTTGGGGCAGCCGCGCAGTACGCTGCAAAACCTCCACGCAGGCAGTGTGGACTCCTAGCATGGAACGCAATGGCAACGCAGAGCTCAAAACAAAATAATGATCTGTCAACTACTACTACGACTGTTTGGTCCGGAACGCTTTGCAAATACGTCAGGCTTTACGTGAAAATCCCAGCTACCGTTGGTTCGGTGAAAACTATTTCTTCACACGTGTTGTACCCATGGTACTACTGTACATACCTGGCACTTGCCAGTGATAAGGTGCCAAATAACGAAAATATCGAAATGCGTCGCTTTCTCGATGTATTGTGATGTTTGCTCGCCAATTAATTGTTGCCTTCGAGAAGTCAACCTCGCGAGTCGTTTTTTCAATTAGAATATTATATAATTTCGACATGAACCAAAATCATGGATACTTCTCAGCCTAAATAATATTGTTTTCATAGAGGTATCGAACTGACGTCCTTGACGTTCATTTTAAAAGTTGCGGGATTTAACCTGGCTTTCCGGCTAACTACCACCAGGTAGGTACGGCAGTATCAAACGTTTATATATGTATAAACAGGACTGGATATAGTAACACTATACAGTAGTAGAAACGTTTGATTTCGGCCAGCCTCGAATGCTTTTGAATTAGGCAGGGTGTGGCCTACTGTAATACCACACTAACCAAACTTACCCCCTGATTTTCTTCGAGAACATTTCGACCCTGCAATATCAGTTATCAAAACCCGGACTCCGGTTGTGCAACAAAAAAAGTTGTGATTTAACAATTACCTGGTACCTGCTCTCTGTTATTTGTTAGTTTGCAGTGCGGCTCGTAAAGAGTAAACCGTTACTGAGACGACGGCTACGTACGGTGGAGGGGCGCATAAAGTGTTCTTAGTGTGGTCACTTAAAGAACTCTATACTTAACCCCAAACCTATTATAGGACTCGATTAACAATCCAATGGCCTCACATCAGGACACAACGAATGATATTGCAACACGATACTGATTTTTCCGACGACTGCTGGTTAAGGAGCGCCGTCAATCTAAACACGTTCCAACCAAAACCTGATACCTCTATCGTGGCACACGTTCAAAACTAAAGTATCGAAACTTAACATTCAATATATATAAGCATACATGCATACTAAGCATGCTTGAAGTTTTCAAGGGGTTAACTACAGTTTTCGAGTCGCTGTCGCGAAATTCGGTTCGTTTTGTCTAGCGGGTTGGTCTCGACAACTACTAAATAAAGGTGGTTGGTCTGTGTTGTGTAATTCGTTTGTTTCACCCGAACCGAGTACTGAAAACCCATGCCGTGTGCGTTCGCAAGATTCAACTCAAATCAACGTGGATCGAAGAAAGTTATGCAACCTTCTCGCGATCGAAATATAAGACACGTACGTGTCGCAGTGGGGAGCGGAGAAATATCCTGCTTTGTGACCCGGATTTGGGATTTGACTATTAGTGACGGAGAAGGAGAGTGTGCGGCAAAAATATTGCCTGGTAGATCGGAAGGAAACACACGAAGTAAACATTAAATTATATTCATACTTTAGACGAGGCTCGAATTATTATGTACGCCAAGTTGTGTGCTACCCACATTTCAGACCTAAATTATCATTTTCTTGTCGCCGTCCGAAGATCGAGGCTGAAATTCTTAAATCTCATTTCATGCAAGGGCTGTTAGATACCTGGCACTGCTCTATTACCTTAAAAGGGGTATCTTCGTATCTTCACAATCGGGCTCCACAAATCACGTCACCAAGCAGGCGTACTTTACGCGGCATTTATTCAGATTATGGCATTCAAGAATGTCAATCTGATTGATGTTTTTTGTTCCATGTGATACTTCACACTAAAACCTTTTGTGCCCAGCAATAAACACCATATCAACATTATCACATACCGCAAGCCATATTAGCCAAAAACGTAGAATACGAGATCGATAAATTATTCCGCGTACTGTGCATTGGGGATCCCTCCGTAGTAGCATCGGTCGGTTGGATGGTGAAATGCGGCAAACCGACAAAGCAAACAGCGCGTTGGACTTCGCGCAGCGTCGCGGGTAGATATTATCCTGCAAGCTGACGAGGAGCTCGCCCCGGTGGTCTATCAGTGGATAAGAATTGTTCATAGCTTCTACTATATCGTACCAGGTTGAAACAGTTCGACACGGCGAGTCGACGATGAAAAAAGGTCGAATCCACTACTTCTGTTGGGTTGACAGAACCATAGCAACAATCACACATCGTCTTTTCCACCGATCGATGCCGTGAATAAACATGAAGCTCGCATTCTCGATTTTCTTTCGATATTTTTTCAGGTATGTGCTCAAACTACTCCTGTAGTAATAATGTTTTCGGTAAATATAATATCCAAAAAGTTTTTTTCTACGATGATTTTGTTTTTTTCATATTTTTAAAAAACTACGTTCTGGGCATCATATTGAAATTGTAATCTAAGACAAGTAAAAAGTGTTGTTGTAGTCATATTCTCCATGGGCGATAGCCCATTGAGTTTCCTCCTCGTAGCCAAAAATGATTTTCCCGTTTAAATTTTCAAGACGTTTTTGCGTTGAAATTTTCAACGCATTTTTGCGTTGAGAATTTTCAAGATGTTTTGTGAAGCCCGCGATTCACCCTTCAAGCGTGACGCTGCCCAAGTCTCGAAGAATCGGCGGGGCGTTGCGTTCGGCGGCGGGGTCGCGAGCGGAGTTAGCCGAGACAGAGACAGGCCTTCTCCACCAAGGCTCATCTTCCGACGTTGCGCGTGGCTCAAACAGGAAGAACTCGTCAAACAGGGAGGAAACGAGGATGTGGCGGCCTGTTTTTGGGCGAATCCCTCCGCTCCGGTGTATTCGTCTACGAGCATGGTGCTTGCTTTGAGCGCACACTACTGTTGTGGGCGGACGAGCAGCACAAGCACAACGGGCAGGATTAGAGGCCGCGTCGAGGAGCGACGTTAGGTAACACTGCGTTACACAGTCTGTCAGGCGGGGTGAAGCTTGAGCTAGGAGCGCCAGGGTGAGAGAGGACAACGGCGAGCAACGGCACAGACCTCAGGTACGAGTTGGTGTTGATGCAGATTAAACTTGGCACACCAAAAAGTAACAACATAATAGATATAGCTGTGCTGCTGTATATACGGACTGAAGAAGCGGTCACGTACAAACAAACTCTCACTGGTCAGGAACTTTCACTGGGGCATCGGGGAGGGACGATGAGGTGGATGGGCAATGTCGAGGTGGCTTGATGCGAAGCAAGATCTGATTGGTACCTGCCTCGTACAGCAGTGCACTGCTGCTGTGTGTACTGCAGTTTGTTCAGCGAGGTGGGCTGATCAAGCCGAGGTTATTTTTTTGATCGTTTGAAAAAAGGTTTATGTATAACGCATACTATGTTCAGTAAATAACAGTACATCCTTGGTACATCAGACATTACTTGGCAAACCAACCAGTAACAACGTACAAGGTACACCATAGGACTGCCATTAGACACGTATTTACGCCAAAACTGGCTCTTTTTATGTCACGAGATCCAGTGGAAATAAAAAATATAACTTTTGACCTTTAGAAAATAAACCAATCAGAGCCAGTTAAATGTCGTCGTCATGATGAACGGCCCCCAAAAAAACAAAAACTCCACGCTACTCGTACGTGCGTGATGATGTTGGGCAGTCTCGTTCGAGCTGCCTGCGAAGTACTCTCTGCTCGTGACGCTGCTTGCACTTCGAACAATAATTCCTGGGGTAAGCACCCTCTACGACACAACCCGCAGCCCACAATAGACGAGGCCCAAGCCCGCTTGTCTCGCAGAACTCCAGCGCTTATGGCGATGACTACCCACACGTTTCGGCACCAACCGTCCGTGCCAGATCAAAACCAACTGCTGCAGCAGCATTGAGTAGCAGCATTGAGCAGTACCACCAAGCAGCAAGCAGAAGCAGCAGCAAGCAGCAGCAGCAAACAAGCAGCAGCAGCGGCAGCAGCGGCAGGATGGCCCAGCCCATGCGCAGCGGCGATCGCGCGCACAATGCTTGGTTGACTGCAGTAGCAGCCAAGCCTGCTACTTGCGCCTGCGGGACTCTGACCACTTCACTTAACTCTTGAAAACCGCAGGCAGCCATAGACGACCCCGGACGCCGATGAGCAGTTAAAACCGTAGTCACAGCCGACCCCGGACGCTGATGCGCAGCTAGCACCAACCAGCTGCAGCAGTCATTGTCCGGATCTGCTGCTGTGTCAGCAGCAGGAGCAGCAGCAGCAGCCATGATGGCTACTGCCTGGTAATATTGCTCAACAATGCTGGTAGTCTCCCTCTCATATTAATAGTACAATCAATCGTACGCATATGAAGCTTTGTCCGTAAATATAACGATCGTTTGAACTGAATATAAATATGAAAACGTTCGTTATTTTTAGGTACACAGTGGTAGGGAATAATATGAGAAACAAGTTACTGCTTTGGAGCCCCGAAAAAATAGTTGAGGGTTGTTTTTTTATTTGTGAAAGAAGCGTAACATATACAACCAAAACACACTAACGTGGTCTTTTTTTAGCGTGGATTTTTCCTCAGCAACAACGCCGATTTTGATGCGGTTGGCTTTGATAGATAGCCTTTAACCTAAAGCATGTTTTCATTCATCAGAGTGTTGAAGTAAAGGAGGAAAATCATTCCGCGCAAGAACATATAAAATATATAGTCCTTTTTGGCCATTACTCTTTCAATTCTGAATATGTTCTTGACGTGATGACCGAATACATTTACGGCAATCCTGCAGCCATGCCCGCGAAGTATGAAGAGAAAACTCCACGACCATCCCGAGTAACCGGCGATCAAAGTTCAGCCTGTGTGTAGTGTTTATTCAAGATATTCAAGAAAATACGATTTACGTTTTTTTGTTTTTGCTATGGTTGTTTTGATCGATACGAAACGACGAGACATGATATTGCGGCGGAATAAGCTTCATAGGCACACCTTACAGTACACACTCCTCGCTGTGCGCCTGCTGTGTGTAGTCTGTCATATTCAGCAGGTACAGTAGTGTTGTCTGCATGTCCCGTACTGGCGTATGGAGGCGAAGTTAGCAGCGAGCGCCTCCGACCATCAGCAGGTACAGCAGTAGTGTAGAAAAGTCATGGTTAGAATAGGCCATAATGGAAGGAAGATTGACCTCAGGAAGATCAATGGAAAAGGAAGAAGACAAGAGAAAAGAGAAGAGAGGAGTTGAGTACAGTTGAGCGGAGTAGAGTGATCGAGGTGGGCGGTGCCTGCACCTGATCATCCCGGTACAATGCCCTTGCTACGGGCAGTCACATTCTACCGTAGTTGGTACTGTTCCCTGTAATGTTCTCTACAACGTTATAGTAACGTTCTAGCAACGTTATCAGCATCGTTCCTGATGAAGATGCCTGGGACAAACAATGTGGCGCACTACGAGTAAGACAAACTCGTAATATATCCGCATATTGCAATAACCCGAATATCTAGACTAAGATACTCGTACACTCGTATCAGTGCGTAGTGACTGCACATCACAATAGATACTTATGGATCTCAACGTCCATATGCTAACACTCTGTACTAGCGACGAAACTACTGCTGCTGTAGCAGCGAGCCCCTCCGACCATCGACATATTATTAATGGCAGCGGCCAAAAACAGGTACACCTCGTCCGTCAGGGACCAAAAACAGGTACATACTGAAATCAATTTTGAAACGCACCCCACGAAACTGCCGTTCCTTGCAACGCAAAGTAGAGTTTTTTTCATATTCTTCGTGCTCGCCCGGTGGCTACGTATACGAGTAGTTGCTATTAATAGTACGAGGAACGAACCCCTGCTGCTGTATTCTCCCTTCTCAGCTTGCGACGCCCCTTGTATTTCAAGTCAACCACAATCCCGAAGGGGAGCCTTGTATCTCGTATTGTTTCGGCGGAGGTGTGCAGGCAGATATATGTGTGCGTGTCGTTCGAGTGGCGTGTAGTGTGAGGTGCGAAGGGTGAAGAGGGTCTCCGCGTACGTCGGCATTTGTATAGGGGGCATAGGATGGAACTATGAAGGGCCTCTGATAGGCTTAAAAACGACAAAAAAAAGTGAAAGTCAAGCAGAGTAGACAAAATCAGGCATACCTGGGTTTTAAAGAGGTATAAAATCGGTACAACGAGTTTTGGACCAATGGCAGGGCACGTGGAGAGCGGTTTTTACTTGATTTTAAGTATGTACCTTAGTTTTGCCGCAAACGGACCAGGTATACCTTTTTTTAGCCACTGCCCTATTATTAAACACAAATATTACAGCTTACAGCTTTTTACACGAGCATTCGTGCTCAGCGAGGGGCGCTATTCTAAATCCTTATAATATTCGTAACACGCTTCAGTGGTGGTGGTTGTGGTGATGTCGTTTGGGAATGCCGGTTTCGGTATGCCCCGCGAGAGACCGGCTCTACCGCGCGCCACCCGACCCCCCTCTGGCACAGTTCGGCGTACTGATGTATTGCTGTAGCACATGTTGGGTGTGTGGGTGGGTGAGTGGGTGGGTGAGTGAGTGTGTGGGTGGGTGCGTCGGTGGGTGGTTTTTGTTGCCGTTGCTGTTGCTGTATGTAGTTGGTGTCGATCTGTTGTTTGTCACACCACACTACTGCTCCGTTGTATGTACCTAAATGTCCATCCAGTACTGCATTTGTGGTCAGCGAGGGACGCTACTCTAAATCCTTATAACACAATACGCTTCAGTTGTGGTGGTTGTGGTGATGTCGTTTGGGAATGCCGGTTTCGGTATGCCCCGCGAGAGGCCGGCTCTACCACGCGCCATCCGACCCCCCTCTGGCATAGTGCGGCGTACTGATGTATTGCTGTAGCACATGTTGGGTGTGTGGGTGGGTGAGTGGGTGGGTGAGTGAGTGTGTGGGTGGGTACGTGGGTGGGTGGTTTTTGTTGCCGTTGCTGTTGCTGTATGTAGTTGGTGTCGATCTGTTGTTTGTCACACCATACTACTGCTCCGTTGTATGTACCTAAATGTCCATCCAGTACTGCGCGTACTGCTGCACCTTCATGGTGATATATATATGTATATATCATATGAATAGCTACAATTTCAAGTGTGCTGTGTTCAAACGGAGATACGTGCACGTGTGTGTGTTCTTCACATTAGACCTTCCTTTTTACCCGTCGACATCCAGCACACCCAGTGTCCGTGCCGATTATTTATGACGACTCTCACTTTCCTATAGCTGGTATGCTCTGGTCGTCACTCGCTTCCTTCAGGTATATATCTGCGATATGTGCTGTACCTGTACGTACCGTTATATCATATGTACCTAGATGTCCATCTATACATGGCTCTAATTTTGTAGTTGTTCTCTCCAAACGGAAGTATGGCGTGGTGCTTATGTCTGAGATGTTGTAGTCGTCACTCTTTTAATGGTTTATTTCTGCACCATCCATATATCTCCATGAGTTTTTACTGAACACGTATATACTTATTAGCAGGGTTCTTTACGGTTAACCGTCCGTGCGTGGTGCGTTTGTTTTTTGTTGAAAATCCTACAGTCCGGCTCGGTGCGGATTTCAAAAAGCGGAAATATCACGGTGCGGTTCGGTGCGGTTATCCGATATTGGGAACCCTACGGTGCGGATCTGTTTTTTTCATGCATCCTACGGTGCGGTTCGGTGCGGTTTTCAGAAATCAAAAATCCGACGGCGCGGTTCGCTGCGGTTTTCCGAAATCGTAAATGCAACGGTGCGGGTCGTTTTTTCCATGCAATCTACGGTGCGGTTCGGTGCGGTTTTTAGAAATCGTACATGCAACCGTGCGGTTCGGTTTTTTTATGCATCCTACGGTGTGGTTTGGTGCGGTTTTCAGAAATCGGGATTCCTACGGTGCCGTTCGGTGCGGTTTTTAGATTTAGTGAATCCTACGGTGCGGTTCGGTGCTGTGATACATCCTACGGTGCGGTCTGGTGCGGTTCCTTGTTGAACGGTTTTTGCTGCGGTGCGGTTCCAATCCCCGCAGGGAAAAACGTTCAAACCCGCTCCTTCTCCAGGGCTCACCGTATGAATATAATACCGTTCAAAACCGCGGTTTCGTGCGGTTTTTGTCCCTTTTGTCGGGGCACTACTGCACTACTAACGAAACCGCTACAGGCAGCGTATGAACTAACCGTACAAAGCCGCTGTTTCGTACGGTTTTTATGCAAGGTGCATATCATTGTTTACCTTGTACGCAAAGTGAAGAGAGCAACAACTGCCACACGGGGGAGGCTTTTCCTGTACAAAGTCGACAATTTTTAACCACGAATCTCTTGGCATTTTCACGTCGGTCTTTTCACGAAATCGTGGACCTCTTGAAAATAGTGTAGAAAACACCCCCGCTAAGATAAGAAATGCAGCCTGGATCCGATGTCCTGTATATGATTTGGTGTCCTGTGTTGCATGCAGCCACTGCATACTATTTCGACGCGCAGTACGAAAACACAACTTCACGGAATGTAACAGAGTCACAACTTTAGAGCGATAAGTTTACCTAGGGTCAGCGGCGGACCGGTGTGGGACCACTGCCATGCCGCTGCTGCTTGCCCGATGCTTGCTGATTATTGGGTTGTTTTCGTCCACTGGTACTCTTACTTCATGCTCGTAACGTTTTCCAAGCACATATCTGACTTTTCCCTCCTATTAATAGGATTTGGCGTTTTGTTCCCCTCTTCATCTTCCGTACCACCCTATGCTTTTTCAGGACCCCCTAATCTGGTCTACAAGTTCATGCGGCCACTGCTTCATAGACCCTTATCGTACGACGGTCGTCTCTGCTACTTTTGCTACTTTTGACTGCAACCATCTACGGAACCTCCTCCCTCGACTTCGTGGTTTCTTGAGCCCTCGTTCGGCGTCGCGTCCACTTTTGTCTTACATTTCAATACTCTGGATGCTCTATCTGTTTTGTAAGACGGGAGCATTAGTTTGGGTTGGGGGTAATACATGGATGACAAGATTTCACGATCGAGTATAGCTGCTGCTGTATGCTTTCAAGTTGCGTTTAGTACATTTGAGTGATTGTTTTTGGAATTATATTTGCCGTGGATATTTTGTCTGTTCCTTTTGTTTTGCCATGGTGCCCCAAGTCTCTTCGGGCCCGTGGTCACTTTGGGGGGGTGCTGTGGCGTCGGGGGGCCTTCCTCTTGCATATATCCAAGGTTTTATACTTATACGTAGGCATGCATGTTCTTGCGTGAACCGCAAGATGTAAGCAATACTGGGAAGCTCGCCGACCACGACCAGGCCACAACGACGTTCTATTTCCCTCTCCGTTGTTTATCTGGGTCCATCCACCGTGCCGGGTGTTAGTGCAATGCTGCCTGATTTGTTTGATTTTGCTCGGCTCACTCATGATGCCGGGTGGGAGCCACGAAATCGGCATGCTCTACATGCAGCAGTATGATAGTCGTAGTATTAACTGTTCCTTTCCGTTAATAATATTTTTGTTCGCGCAAGCGTAGATTCATACCATGCCGGTACCCTTTCCCTGCATTTCAGTGAATACAAATAGTCGACCATGGAGACAAGCAACGCGAATTAACTCATTCGATTGCGATACTAACACAAATGTTTATTATGATGGCGAAGGTCGGCTACCTTTTGTTGCGTAATTTCGTCGCCGCCAATAGGAAATAACAGAAAAATGGACACACGATCCTCGATCTAAAAGGATAATGTTTCCGATACGAAAACATGGATTGGGAAATTATAGGCTATCCCTACCACAACTTTCTGTTGATACATTTTCTAGAATCATGTATGTTCAGAATGTGGTTATCTGAAAATGCAGTACAGCACAGGACACCTAACAAGAAACAGGTGGATATGAAAGCCATCCTGGCAATTGCAGGAGAATAAGACACCCGAGAGCCGATATCTTGCAATTAGTGTAGAGAGCATCCCATCTCGAAACAAGAAACCATTCCTTGCCAAGTTTTCCTGTTTTCTTCATGGTGTCCTGTACCAAGGGTAGTCGAAATTTTTTTTTCGACACCTCACGTCAAATTGTTCAACTTTTACGTTTTGACAGGGGGGGGGGGTACCTGAGACCATCCCCTCCCTCTACGCCTACACAAAACCTATATAAAACTGAACACAGGGGATGGTAGAGG